>PVHP010022745.1:0-17442 GCA_004024765.1 Zapus hudsonius
AGAGAGAGAGAGAGAGAGAGAGGGAGAGAGAGAGAGAGAGAGAGGAAGGGGGAGAGAAGGGGGAGAGAAGGGGGAGAGGAGAGGGGAGAGAGCCTACAGGCCTGCAACCTTTATAGTGTCAGAGTCAGGTAGAGATGGGGGAAATCTGATTGGTTGGTAAATTTGGAGTGTGGACTTGAGTTCACCCACAATTTGAGTCAGCCTGCTGGGATTGTAGCGTGCTAAACTATGGACAGCAGGGGGCGCTGCAGATCAGTCTTGGTCAGGCATGAGTTCCAGTTCTACCAGTTTTTATTCTTGTGCCACGATGAGATGGCATGTGGAGTGGCATCTCCTAGTTCCCTCTGAGCCTCAATCCCTGACCAAAACTGCCTGAAAGAAGCTAGCTTTCTCCTATTCTCCTTCATAAAGAACACTAAGAGCTTACCAAAGGGGCCAGAAGCATCAGGGCCAAGAGGCAAAAAGGCAAGAGGGGGGCTGGAGAGATTGTACAGTGGTTAAGGTGCTTGAAAATTAATAAATAAAAATACTTTTCTAAAAAAAAAAAAAGTAAGCCAGGCATGGTGGCGCACACCTTTAATCCCAGCACTAAGGAGGCAGAGGTAGGAGGATGGCTAAGAGTTTGAGGCCACCCTGAGACTACATAGTGAATTCAAGGTAAGCCTGGGCTAGAGTGAGTAAACAAGGCTGGGTGTGGCGGCACATGCCTTTAATTCTGGAGCTCGGGAGGCAGAGATAGGAGGATAGCAGTGAATTTGAGGCCACCCTGAGACTACATAGTGAATTCCAGGTCAGCCTGGGCTAAAGCAAGACCTGCCTCGAAAAATCAAAAAAAAAAAAAAAAAAAAAAAAAAAAAAAAAAAGGCAAGGGGCCAAAAGAGATTCACACATGTGGTTATGTTCATTTATAGGGGTCAAACATCCATTTAGAATGACCTCATTATCAGACTCAGGTAAGGGAGGAGCCACAGGAAGGCCCAGCCCACAGATGTGCTGAGCTAAGAAGCAGGAAGCTATTGATGAGTCTGTAGCTACCTACCAGGAAAAAAGCTCTCTTGCTTCTAACCCTTATCAGTATGTAGTAATTTTGAATTGTCACTGCTGTTGCATCCCAGGCATTCTGCTAGTCATTTCTTCATTGCGTCTTCACAGCAACCCTAAGAAACAGGTCCTATTATTATCACCACTTCACAGATGGGAACACAGGGTACGCAGAGGAAGCAGTTGCCTAAGTCGCAGAACCCACACAAGCTAGCTTCAAAGCGTTTTCCCCTAAATGCCACGGGAGGACCTTAAGAGATGCCTGTGGGCTGAAGCATTCTCTGGGCTGTCTCCTAGCCACAGCTCTGTTCCAGTTGATGTGCTGTCAGGCGACTGCTCCTGGATGTCTGCATTCCTTTACTCATTCATCTCTCCCCAGCCGTATAACTGAGCCTACTCTTAAATCACTTTAATTCCTAATCAAACTTCTCTCTTACTTTAGACGAAAAAAAGCATTTTTTAAATAATCTTCTTAAGAAGAAAAAGAAAGCAGGATGCAATGGCCTGTGTGAGCCAAGAGTATTGGGTCCTTTTAATCTCAAGAGTGCAATGTCAACCAGGCAGAAGCAGCTTCAGTTTCCAAGGTCATGTTCCCAGCCATTCTTAGTACAGAGGATTTCACATTAGCTGCATTAATATCATCTTTAAATGATGCTTAAAGAAATCCTCCAAAGCCTCAGCTAAGTGGAACTGGAAAGAACACCTCACTCTCGCCACTGCGAGAGAGGGCCAGGGAGGCAGCTGGTGCCTTCTGTCTCTTCAGAAGGAAGTCTGTAAGCTGCCTTGTTACTGCTTCAGGGCACTTACTTCAGGGAAAATTTTAAAAGATCCTCTCCCTACCTCCCCACCTGAGGATCAGAGCCAAGACAATGAAAGACCCTCTCCCATTCCCCACCTGTATTAATGGGAGATCTGAAGAGGGTCAGAACCAGTACAATGAGTATCTACTACAAAGAGGAGTTATTAGAATGGCTTAGACAACGTGGGCCCAAAACCATATGGTCCATCAAGCCAAAAATACTAGCTGACCCTTTGCAGACAAAAACGTCCTGCATCCGGAGTTAGAGCCATCTTTGTCAAAGCTAGTAGGTTTAGCCTTATAATAATTCAATATATTCTCTTTACACTGGTCAGTTCTACTTCCAAACCCCTTGGCTTTGGGTTTGTTTTAGGGTCTCACTATGTACCAAGGTGGGCCTCAACCTGTCAATCCCCCTGCCTCGGTGCTGTAATGGACAGGCTGACCTGCTCTTACATTTTTGCTGTTGTTGTTGATTTTTTATTAGCATATGAAGAATTAAGTTTCATCATTGTGGTTTTCATACAATGTTTCATTTCCCTTCCTGCTTTCTTCTCCCTTTTCTCCCCCCTCACTAACTTAGCCTCCTTTCTGGTTTCATTCTATGAATTTCCTTTGGTGCTTCCCTCTTTCCTCATCACATCATGTTCCCCTCTGTGGTCTCCTCTCTAGAATCATACGTACACTCCTTCACATACATACAAACAAACATTGAAAGTTAGGATACACATACAAGAGAAAACGTGATTTTTGTCTTTCAGCGCTTCACCTCACTCAGTATATTTTCCAATTCCATCTATTTTCCTGCAAATTCCAAACCTTCATTTTTCTTTACAGCTGAGTTAAACTCCATTTATGTATATGTATCACATTTTCATTATCCAGTCACCAGTTGATGGACATTACAACTGAGTGCATTTCCCAACTACTGTGAACAGAGCGGCAGTGACCCTCAGTGACCTATCTGGAAACTGGAGTTACAAGCTAAATCTAAATCAGAAACACTCTTACGGAGCCATACATTCAAACTACCACATGATCTGAGCCATTTACTGAGATTCATTCATTTTTTTCCAGTTAAAAAATGTTTTACTTTTTTTTTTTTTGAGACAGGGTCTCAATCTTTAGCTTAAGATGATCAAGAACTCACTGTATAGCTCAGTCAAACTCAGGCAAATCCTCCTTCCTCATCCTCTGTGAGTGCTGAGATTGTGGGTCCATGTGAGCCACCATGCCCAACTTTGACAAATGGTTATTGGTGCCTACTTTGTTTCACAAGAACGGAAGCAGGAAAGGAAGGAAATAAAACTCCACACTCTGGTGTAGTTTACATTTTAGGACAGACAGAGAACAGGGAATATTAAAAAAAAAGAAATGGGATTCTGGAAGAAAATAAAAGAAACCAATGACTACATCTTGATGTTTTTACCTCCTAAATAATTCTTGCATGAGATTAAGTTGAAACTAGACGGTAACTGCATTATAGGAATACTGAGTGGATTAGAAATGAATGAGAAAAATATTTGAAATAGGCAAGGTTTCACTGTATCCTTGCTTGGTGAGAAACTTACCCTGCAATTTCCCACCATGTACATACGGGCAGTCGTGTACTACACGTATGAGGATGGCTTGGTGGCTTTGGGTTGCAGCTCAATCTGTTTGTTTGGGCAGGATACATGACAATGAGCACGCCTAGCATCTGACGGTAAAGATAATACACTGGGAGCTGATCACTACCGCAAAACTGCAAGCCTACATGGTTATCACAGTAAGAGCTTTATTTTGTGTGATAGGGTTGTCCTCCACAAAGTTACTGCACAACAGTTAAAAAATGATTGCAGGAAAAAATCTCATAATGCTTTAAATAAGTTTACAGTTCTGTGCTGGGCTGTATTCATAGCTATACTGGAAAACACACGGCCTATGGGCCTTTGGGTGAACACTCCTGCCCTAGATCGCTGGAAGCAGGAAGTTAGGATACACATGTTCAATGTTAACAAAGTTGATAGTCTGGTTTGCTGGATTGCTAGAATATGTCCTGGAGAAAAGTGAGGCCTTGTACATTTTGACCTTAAGCCTGGTATAGTGCAGATTTCACATTCAATGAAAAGATTTCTGTCAACCTTCACAGATGTTATTAATTGTGCTGCTATCTTTGAGTTTCAGCTAGCCAAATACTTCAACCAGTCACTGGGGAGGGGCCGCCTTCCCTTTCCATGTCCCCACAAATTTTCTTTCCTTTCTATTCTGCCCCAGGAACTCTTATCTATAGTTAAAGTCTACTGTGATGTTGGAGAGCTGAGGGCATTGACTGCAAAAGGGACACAAAGTAATTTGGGGTGAAATGAAAATGTTCTTTACATTGGCTGAAGTGATGTCTATACATATCCATACAAATATTTATCAAAACGTATTGAACTAACTGCTTCATGATGATAGAGGTGTGGTTCTTTGAATGTAAAATGTGCCCCATAGCCTCATATGTTTATGATTAAGACTCAGTTTAATTCCCAGAAGGTGTGTCTTTGGGCCTGGGCCTTGAGATTTATTAGTCAAGCCCACTGGGCTTTCGGAGCTCACCTTGCTGCTTCTTCCTTGCTGATGAGACAAGCTGTGCTGCCATGCTGTCTTTTTTGGCTTTAGTTTCCTTTCCATAATGAAGCTTCCCCTTGAATCAGTCAGCCTTGGGCTGAGGAAATGGCTCACTGGTCAAAGGTGCTTGCTTGTGTACCCTTTTGGCTTCAGTTCAATTCCCCAGTATCCACACAAAACGAGATGCACAAAATGGTGCATATATCAGGTATTCGTTTGCAGCAGGACTCCCTGGAATGCTCATTCTCGTGCATATTCTCTCTCTCTCTCTCTCTCTCTCTCTCTCTCTCTCTCTCTCTCTCTCTCTCTCTCTCTCATGAAAATTGTAACATTGAGAGATCACTGAATGTTGCAGCACAGTTTTGGAGAACTGCTGAAGCTAGGCAACATTAGGGAGGGCCAGATTCCCTGCAGAGACGAGGCAATCAAGATGATGCTTAAGTTGGATGGAGATCCCAGAGGTTGGGGAAAACAGGACCATGGACATACACCAAGGACGGCAGCAGAGGTGGAGTGCCGGAGCTACCCAAGCCTCTTGGAGCCATTTCACCACAAGTCCCAGATACTGGGCACAAGGCTGGAGGATCTTGTGTCTGTCCTGCTAGGTTCCAGTCTTGCTTTTCCTCCGTTTTGGAATGAAAATGTTTAATCTGTGCTATTATATGTGGAAGTATGTGACTTATGTGACTTGGTTTTTGATAGTTCAGGGGGTCCCAGTTGAGAGATTGTCTTGAGTTTCAGTAGAGACTGTTAGACTATGGGAACTTGTGAAGTGGAACTGAGTGCATTTGGCATCATAAGATGGTCATGAGCCTATGAGGGACAGAGGAAAAATGTTGTAGTTTGAATATAAAATGCCCCCTTATAGGCTCGTGTGTTTGAGCACATGGTCCCCCAACAGTTGGTGCTGTTTGGGAAGGTTATGGAATCTTTAAGAGTTGGAGCCTTAGCCAGGCGTGGTGACGCACACCTTTAATCCCAGCACCTGGGAGGCAGAGGTAGGAGGATCACCATGAGTTCAAGGCCACCCTGAGACTACATAGTGAATTCCAGGTCAGCCTGGGCTAGAGCGAGACCCTACCTTAAAGAAAAAAAAAAAAAAAAAAGAGTTGGAGCCTTGTTTGAGGAAGTGGGCCACTGGGAGCAGGCCTAAAACTTTTGTAGCCCTGCCCCACTTCCTGTTCCTCTGCTGCCTGCTACAATGTGACCAGCCGCTTGGCACACTTGCCATCTTGTCTTCCTTGTCATTAAATTTACACTAAAAAGTTATAAGTCAAAAATAAACCCCTTTCTTTCTTAAAGTTGCTTCTGATCAGGTATTTATTCACAACCATGAGAAAGTAACCAATATGTTGGTATTGCTTGATGAGGGCATGGAGAACAAAGGGTTAAAGATGTTTGAGCAGGTGAAACCCCGATAATTCAGTAGGCATTTACCAGCTCCGGCAACCCTGACTCCCAACCCCCAACCCGGCATTCCCATCTCAGCATGACAGCATGACAGCATGACAGGCAATGGGTGTCAGACCCAAGTAACAAATTTCCTTTTACCCATCATGTATTTCCCACCACTCAGGCTCCCCAATTATACAAATTAGATATGCACAGGTTGTCTGCACTCACCTATCCCTTAGCAGATTACCAACTCACCACCCTGGCTATCCAATCCCCTTCTTCTCTCCCCTATTCCCCATCCCCCGGTTCCCTTTCCCTATAAATGAGAGCTCTGCCCATGGAATGAGGAACCACGTGGATACACTATACACATCTGTTCCTGTCTGTACCTCGCAGGACCACACCTTGCGTGGGCCCCCAGCTCTGTGGAACCGCCTTGAGACAGCTTCCCACCATTTTCCCTCCGTGGTGGCTAGTGGCGGCCCTGGAGGCGGAGAATGACACCAATACACTAAACTAGTACCCAGTAAGTTTCAGCAGAACAAATAAATATTGATGGGTATTAAAATTATGTATATGGTTGGAGAGATAGCTCAGTGTGTTAGGCACTTGCTTGCAAAGAATAAAGGCCAGAGTTTGGTTCTCCAGTACCCATGGAAAGCCAGATGCACAGACTGTCACATGTATCTGGAGTTCCTTTGCAGAAGCAGGAGAGCCCTTCTCTGTCTCTCCTTGCAAATAAAAATATTTTGAAAAAATGAGTATAGCTACAGGACTATGTGGGGAGGATGAGGTGCTACAGTGAAGGTTAGCAGGAATGGTGGTGCTCGTCTCTAATCCCAGAATCTGGAAGCTCATAGCAAGTTTGGAGCCAGCTTAAGTGAGACCCCGTTTCTAAAAAAAAAAAAAAAATCAAAATGAGGGGCATACTACTCATTTGTGAAGAATCGCACATAACTCATGTATACATCCCATTAATATATACACATCATTATCATTACAGCAAAAATTCCCTTAGTTCGAGACTCAGAAAGCAGAGTCAAAGGAAAGATGGATTGTCTGCAAGAGGGTTCCTGGGAATAGGGTAACATTAGGTACGTGGGATAAGGCAGGAAAAACACAAATTCAAGGGGTGTTCTGTGCTGGTGAATGCTGTGACCAACTGAAGGTCCATTTCCCTGGGAATCTGAGGCAGGAGTCCTTGAAAGAGATGGAGGCCCTGATCCACCAATTGCCCTCTGACTTGTGAATGTTGTGTTGAGGGAAATTGTCCCCCCCCCAACCCAGGTAAATATGAAATTTTGGCTTTAGATTAATCCCCAAGGTAGGAAAATAGAGGGACTGCCAGCTCTTAGGGTGGGAAGCTGAGGGAACAGGACACATGGTTTAGAGGTGGGCTGAGGGAATATGGCCTGAGTCACCAGCAGTTTCCTTCCTAAAAACCTTTATATCCACTAGGTGGTCACACCAACACACTAAGAATAAGAAACGATAAGCCAGCTTGACTTCTTACTCTTTCAGAAGTTCAGGGAAACTCCTTTAACTTACTCAAGGTTTGGGGACTATGAAGAGAGCTAGGCGGGTAACAGGTAAATAGATCATCCTGGCCCTCAGCTATACTCAATGCTGATCACACTCCTTCCTATACACTGTGCATGAGTGTTCTAAGGCTCACAGCGTGCAGCACCCCTGCCTTGTTCGAAGAAGCTTCTCCCAAGTACCTGGGAGAGGGACAGGAACACATGGAATAAATAGCACCGAGGGGTGTCATTCAGAGCATGCGGTTCTTGTATGCAGGTTATTTTATACTCCAGAGAACAGGAGGTGTGAGGGAAGGAGCTGCTGCTGGATCTCCCAGATGCCAGGATGGTGCTAAGCACCCAGTAATGAGCACCCAAGAATGCACAGGACGGCCCCTTTCCCACACCAAACACCTGTGCTGTGGCTCAGAAAACTTAACAGACAAAGAGCTTCTGAGTATTGATATAAAATGTATGCATGTTATTTATTATGTCTGCATTTATAACATTTCAAAAGCTAACGATCTGTCCTACACGCCAGCAATGCAGAGTGTTGCATTAGTACCACCGAAACCAAAGGAATTGCTGAGCGCAACATGTCTCCGCTCGGTTTTCCACTCCTGGGCCTGCAGAGGAACATAATTGAGATCAAATTCTGGCTCTGTACAGTCCAGGTTTAAAGTAGGAGGTAATCTCTGATGGTAACAAGCCAATGCAGTAAAAGCTGCCTCTACTGCCCCCGCGGCACCCAGCAGATGCCCGGTGGCTCCCTTCGTGGAGGAAACAGCTAGGGCACATGCGTGGTCTCCTAGGAGACGCTTGATGGCTCTGTTCTCAGCAGCATCGCCCAGAGGCGTGGAAGTGGCATGGGCGTTGATGTAGGAGACCTCTTCAGGATGTATCCCCGCCTCCCTCACAGCAGCAGCCATGCATCTGGCAAGAAAAGACATTTATCAGAACTTTAACCTCAACAGGAGATAATTCATCTGAACAACTGATGTGAAAGAAGCAAAGGTATTCAAACCTCCTCCTGGATTACCATGTCACTTAGAATGAGCATGGAAATGAGTGACACCCAGTACCTTGAACCGACTCACAGACTGTGCAATCTCAAATGAAATATAACCCCATTTATTGGAACAGGCATCTTGTCCTTGGTAAGGAGGGGAATGTTAACACAAAACTAGAATGAGTATCCTTCTAGAAATACTTTTATGAAGGACAGGGGAGATTTAAGAATCAAACTTGGCACATTTTCCTACTACTTTAATGCTTAGATAGCATTTAAAATTCCTTTATTTAGGCTGTAATAATTCTAATGTAGAATTACAACGCCAGAAAAAAAACCTAAATTAAAAATAATGTAAGACAGGCGTGGTGGTAACTTCTAATCCCAGCACTGGGGAGGCAGAGGTAGTAGGATCGCTGTGAGTTCAAGGCCACCCGAGACTACATAGTGAATTCCAGGTCAGCATGGACTAGAGTGAAACCCTACCTTGAAAAGCAAAAACAACAAAAAATTAAAATCAAATTGGCTGGGTGTGGTGGCACACACTCAGAGGCACTGATAAGGGGATCACCATAATTCCAGGCCAGCCTAGGACTACAGAGTGAGTTCCAGGTCATTGTGGGCTACAGACCCCACCTTGAGACAAAAAAAAAAAGAAAAAGAAAAAGAAAAAAAAAGATAATTGAGCTAGGTATGGTGGCACATAGCAATCACCCAAGAGCTTGCTAGAAAGGCAGACCATCCTACCCAGGACCAACCCTTTCAGTAAGGTCCCTGGTGACCGAAGGCTGAGAGCTCTGACTTGAAAAGAAGAGAACCTGACTGAAACGGAGCACAGACTACACACACCCTCAAGGGCCATCTTGGTTGTCCAGGTCTGATGAAGGGACAAAGACCGAAGTACGCAAATTCATGCTCCAAAGAAGGCGGTTTGCAAAGACACATAACTCTAGCGGCCTTTACTAAAATTTAACTTTTGGAGGTATTTCAAATGCCTTTGAATATTTTCAAACTAAAATGAAGTGTAAAAAAACATCTTGTGTTTACCTGAAGGCACCTTCTCCTTGGGGATCAGGGGCGGTTATGTGACCAGCATCACCTGAGAGTCCATAGCCCAGAACCTCGGCATAGACGCGCGCTCCTCTGCGAACGGCATGTCCCTGCTCCTCCAGCACGAGCACAGCGGCGCCCTCTCCCATGACAAAGCCATCTCTCTTCGGATGAAAGGGCCGACAGGCCACCTTAGGGTCTGGGTTTGTGCTCAGAGCGCGGGCCCTGCAAAACCCAGCGAGGGACAGCGCGCTGATACACGAATCCGTCCCTCCGGCCACCATGACGTCAGCATCGCCGTGCGCTATGAGTCTAAAAGAGTCTCCCACAGCGTGGGCGCCGGTGGTGCAGGCCGTGGACACTGCGTGATTGGGGCCCTTGAGCTTATGTCGGATGCTCACCTGGCCTGCGGCCATGTTGATCAGAATCCTAGGAACGAAGAAGGGGCTGACTTTACTGTAACCTTTGGTCTGAAACATCAAGGCCGTTTCGTGAACAACCTCTAGAGGGACCATGCCCATGCCAATGGCGACACCAGTGGCCACCTGATCTGCCTCTGACTTCGGGTGCCAGCCGGAATCGTCCAGCGCTAACTCTGCTGCCCCAATGGCCATGACCGTGGGAGAAGACATGGACCTGGCGTCTGATCTGGACACAAAGTGGTGCTCGTTGAACTGACCTTCATCAGAACCCCTTGGCACGTAAGCAGCGACGCTGCAAGGAATGCCCTTGTATTCGTCACCAACCAGGGAAACGATTCCACTTTCTCCTCGGAGAAGCCGATCCCATACCAGCTGAGTCCCAACACCCAGAGGGGTCACGAGGCCAATGCCTGTGATGACAACCCGCCTGTGCCACCTGGATGCTGGCACAGTTCCAGAAAACCTCTGACTTATTAATTGCTGGCCGGATGTTGAGTGCAGACGAGTGCTTGCGGCCTTTAGCTTTTGCAAGCAGTTTGACAACATGGTTCAGACGATCAGGAGCACATTCCTGAAACACAACACAGACAGGAAGAACCCAGCTTAAACAGCGGAAGGATGCACTTTGGGAGCTGGAGAGAGGCTAGGTTAAGACACCTGCCTGCAAAGCCTAATGACCCGGGCTTGAACCCCTAGTATGCACATAAAGCCAGATGCAGTTCATTTGCAGTGGTTGGAGGCGCTGGTGCGCCCATTCTCATTCTCTTCTCTCTCCAATAAATATAAATAAAATATGTTTGTTAAAGAATGTCCTGGGCTGAAGATGTGGCTCAGCAGTTTAGGCGCTTGCCTGCAAAGCCTACCGTCCCCGGTTTGATTCCCCAGTGCCCATGTAAAGCCATATGCACAAAGGGATGCATTCATCTGGAGTTCATTTGCAGTGGCTGTTGGCCCTGGTGCGCCCATTCTGTCTCTCTCTCTCTCTGTCTCTCTCTCTGCTTGCAAATAATTAAATTAAATTAAAAATATGGCGCAGAGCGCATCTTGGCCGGTTCCCTGGGGTGCGGCAAGCGACTCCACCCGCCTCACAGCCATCAGGACCCAGACCCCAGGCCGAGATCCGCTCACCCCTCCCTCCCGGGGAGCCGCGCATACCAAGCGGACCGCGGCGCTCCCAGAAGCCTCCGCGGGCGCCCAGAGCGCATGCGCACAGCGCTTCCGCCGCGTGTCTGGGGATTCGGCAGGTCGCCGAGGACCTGGCCCCTCGGCACGGGGACCGCGCTGCCAGGGGAGGGGCGCCGCGGGTCCCACGGAATCCGACCTGCCAGGCGGCCCAGCATCCGGAAGCGGTAGCATTAGGCGCCGGAAGCAGTTCCCTGGAGGCGGGAGCATTAAGCGATCAAGGTCAAGATCGAGGCCAGCTTGGCTTCTGCAGCCCGTGTCCGGGAAAGCGATGCCCCCTCCATTTGTTTTTCTGGCTTTTCGAGGTAGGGTCTCGCTGTAGCCCAGACGGACCTGGACATCTCTATGGGTGGCCTCGGCGATTCCCCCGAGTGGATCCTACAGTCTGAGCAGGGGGCTTAAGGCGGCTTTCATCCCTTGAACTTGGAAGGAACTCGACATGTTAGGAACCCTGCGCCTGTGTTTTACTATTTCGAGCCGGCATGGAAAGTGACCCTGTCCAACCAAGTAAAAATGTATGAAAGTCGCCGTTTTGTTGCTCCTTTCTAGCGTCTGTGCTGCACAAGCACACATGTAAGGCTGTCTCATCGAGGGAAAGGAGGAAGCGACGCTGATACGCATCCCAGCGCAGCTCGTAGACTGCGCCGCCCAGACCCCGCCCCCCCGCGCCCTTCCAGACGCCACGCCCCCGATGCCGAGGCCCCGCCCCTGACGCCAACGCCCCGCCCCTCCGTGGTCCAGCCGGCACCCACGCTGAGGCCACGCCCCTGACGCCGAAATCTCGCCACGGTTCCCGCTGAGGCCCCGCCTCTTCGCGATCCAATCAGGGCCCACGCCAAGGCCCCGCCCCCCGACAACGCCCCGCCCTTCCATAGCCTCGCGAGGCTCCGCGCGTCCGTAGTCCAGCTGGGGCCCACGCTGAGGCCACGCCCCGATGCTGACGCCCCACCCTCGCGTGGTCCAACCGAGGCCCCGCTCCCAAGGTCCCGCCTCCGCGTGGTCCAGCCGGGGCCCACGCTGAGGCCACGGCCCTGACGCCCCAGCCCTCCGTAGTCCAGCCGGGGCCACGCCCCCGACGCCCCGCCCTCCGTAGTCCCGCTGGGGCCCACGCTGAGGCCCCGCCCCCGACGCTCCGCCCCGCCCCTCGCCCTGGGCCACCTTCCGCTCAGTGCCCGGCGCGAGCGAAGGGCGGCGGCAGCGCGGGCCCCAGCGATGGCGTCTGCAGCGCTGGGCGGCCCGTCGGGCTCAGAGTCCCGGGCGGTGGCCGAGCTGTGCCAGAACTCCGCCGAGACGTTCCTGGAGGCCTCCAAGCTGCTGCTTACTTACGCCGACAACATCCTGAGGTGCGAGGCCGGAGCTCCGGGGAGGCCGGGCCGGGAGGAGGCTCGGCCCCTCTGGAGGAGAAGTTAGCGAGTTCCCTGTGGGTTTCTCCTGGCCGGAGAAGGCGGGGCGTGTCCGTGGGCGGGGGTCTCGTGGGCCAGTCTGATTGACAGCCGTGGGCAGCGCGGTCCTGGGCTGGTCGCCCGGACTGGTCTTGAACTCTGGCCGGGCCCCGTGGAGGCAGTGACTCATCTTTAGTCCCGGAGGGAGTGTCCTTAGACGTGTGCTCCCGCAGACCAGACCTGTACTGTGCACCTGACGCAGGGCCATGGCCGTGGCCCTCTGACAGCTCCCCACAAAGCTTAAGAAACTTTGTGGCCCAGCTAATTTGCCATGCAAACTGCACACAGTTATTATTTACAAACTCCTTTTGAATGCATTTAGGGAAATCCAAGAAAGTGCATTTTTTTCTTTAAAGAACCTAAATATATTTGGTAGAAGACAGATACAGGAAGCAACTATAGCATCACATTCAAGAATGATTCAAGAGAGTGTTCCTGTTTATACAGATATGAGAGGAGATAAGCAGGGAGTTCTACTTGACACTAGACTGAGCTTTGATATTGAGAACGGCTAGGGAGTAACAGACAACAGGTATCTGATATGATAGGCCAACCAATCTGTTTCTGGAACCGAAGCTAAGACATAAGGCGTAGGTTCTTGTGAAGCCATTGTGCAATGAACTATAAATGCAGACAGATTGGAGAAAGACATATTGCCAGTAGAGATTGGCTCAATGAGGGAAATAGTCATCAATACAACTACTTCTGGGTTTGAATGTAGGCTGCGCTGAGGAGCATGAGTAGTTGAGGTCAGCGAGGCTGCAAGCAACTTACCTGGTTGGAGCATGTGTAACTTTTCTAACCAGGGCAATAAGCTGCAGTTCTGTTTTTAAGAATGTGGTCAGAAGCTATTGAGACAAGTGACAAAACTATCATAAGTTACAGAAATAAAGATAACAGAGATGGGGTGGAGCATCATGATAGGTAAACCTGAGCAAAATCTTCAGAGAAAAGTTGATGGAAGGTCAGAGGAAAATCAAGATGAACCTTGGGACACAGGGAGTATGCCCAGGCCCTTGCCAGTCTGCTTAGCATGGTTAGTAAGAACTGGATAGATCTGGTGTGCTGGCTGTCTCAGCCCCTGGGAAACCCAGATAGGAGGATATGAGTTTGAGACCAGCCTGGTAAAGTTAATGAAGCAAAAGAGAAAAAAGGTAGATTTGGAGTGACTAGACCTGTTTGATTGCTAGACCTTATTTGTAGGATGAGAAAAAGAGATGGTAGGTGCTGATCATATAAAAATTTAGAAGCTCTTGGGGGAAACCCATCACCAACAGCACACACAACAAAACAGGCAACAGAAAAGAGATTTCTTTCCCTTTTATATAGCCTTAGGGTGGGTCTTGCAACCCTTCTTCAGACATGTTGACTTCCAGAGTTTCTGGAATTTCCTTCCTTCACTGCCCTCCCAGAAATGAATGTCTGTTTCTAGCTTTCCTGAGCCTCTTTACATCCTACCCCTTACTGAGAGGGCTGCCTTCCTGTGAACATCCTCAGAGACCCACCCACGATTAAGAACAGGTCAAGTTGACAATAAAATTTAACCATCACAAGGGTGTGTCATCCTGGTGGTACTGACTGCTCCTTCCTTGTGGCATGGACTGAGTAGAGTGAAAAGTTGCCTCAATTACTTATATTTCAGAATAGCTAGAAACATATGTAGTTACAATGATTTGCCCTCCTGCAGCTCCATACCTCAAGTACTCCTTAACCCAGCCACAGAATATATATTAGTGCTTATGGAAGACAGTGCCATTTTTAAGGCCATTAGTTTCAGAAATACACGTCATCCTAAACTGTTCTGAGGATTTTTAAAGTATAATATTGTGATTACCTTTTATTTCTTATCTGGTTTTGGAGCCATATTTATCAAGGTTATTAAAATCTTTAAAGCATTTGTAATTATGGTAAAAGAAATTTGTATTTTTCTCTAATTTTACTGCCATAGTGATTGTGATTAAAATGACATCCATTGGTCTAGGGAAGAGGAAACCAAGCGACTATACTGATATACCTAGGTTCATGTTTATTGGAAGAAAAGCTTTTTAGCTTTGATTCTCTCATTCCACAAATGTGTTGCAGCCACCATGTTTGTGCTATGCACCATGCTGGGTGACGGGATCCCTTGGAACAAGGCAGATACCTCCTCTGACCTTTATTGATGCTTCCATGGATTGTTTTAGAAACTCCAAAGACCAAAGAATCTGGATGTAACAGGGTAGAATTAAAGTGGCACATGGATTTTCCTTGTGGCAGCACTGGGAATGTCATCTGTGAAGCTGTACGCTGAAGGACTGACTACTAACTGAGGTTAGGATCATCAGATTGGATTACTTCTCCACACTGTGTCCTCTCGAGCATAGGCATCTGATTGCCAGGGAGGTGTGTAACCAAGACAGTGTGTAAAGGTATACACAGGTGCTGAAAAGTACAAATTGCTATGTATCACTCAACCTTCTATTTTGTTTTGTTGTTCTAATCAGAAACCCTAATGATGAAAAATACAGATCCATCCGTATTGGAAACACAGCATTTTCTACGAGACTCTTGCCTGTCAGAGGGGCTGTGGAATGTTTATTTGAAATGGGCTTCGAAGAGGTAAGTGTGTGCAAAGACTTCCTTTCCTTACTTCACGTACAAACTAGTGGTCGTGTTGGTGAATAAATGTTTGAAATATGTATGTCTGTGTACATGTGTGTATCTGTGTATTTTTTTTTCTCGAAATAAATAGGGTCTCACTCTAGCCCTGGCTGTTTCTGGAGCACTGAATAAAGTGGCCCAAGATTAAGAAGACCATGGTGTAAGTGGTACTCTGAATTGACATTGGTAGTCACTGTTAAAGAGAGAAGATGCATTTCCTTCCTGTCTCCTTCCCAGCAAAATTACATCGCAGACCCTGATTTATGGTAGTGTGCTAAGTAAATTGAAGCTCATCTCTAATAGCATGAAAGCACAGGAGAAAGTGAGACAGGGTCAGAAGCAGCTGGAATAGTAGGAGCTGCATAACAGTGAATGGCCAGTAAAGGCCCTGAGGAGGTAAAGATGAGACCTGAGTAACAAGAAACACTCAGGTACCTGAAAGTCAATTCAGGCAGAGGACTGGCGTGTGCAGGGGGCTTCCAACTGCCATTGCTCTGTCACAGAAAACAGCTTCGGGAGTAGACAGAGACCAGACCATCTGGGGTTTTGAGGACTGTGGTAAAGACTTCACCTACTTATTCTAAGTGACATGCAAAGCTGTGATTGGCAGTCTTGTCAGTTTGATTGGCCTGAGAAACACCTAGGAGGCCATTAAGTCCTCCCATGGGAATAGCTGAGGGTGTTTCCAGAGGTAGATGTGAGGGGTGGTCTTGTGAATGCTACCTACCATCCCTCTAAGTATTCAAATCTTGAGTAGATTGATAAGAGGAGATAGAACTTGGGAAGGCAGGGCCTTGCTGGAGTAAGCTACTGAGGGCTTGTCTTTGGGGCTGCCTGTTGCCCTGCTCTGCTCTACTTCCTATGTGCTCTTCTAGGTGCCACCCTCCAAAGCTGGCCAAAATAAATTCTCCTTTCAGTTGTTTGTGAGAGATGTTTTGTCACAAAGATGAGAAAAGCAGTAAAGAGGCCATTGGAAATTTTGAAGTTGGAAAGCATATTTCAGAGATTACTGAAAGTATTCTAAAGGGAATATTCTGACTATGCTGGGATGGAGGCAAGGGTTGGTGCAGGGAGTCCACTTACTATGTTAATGTCAGTAAGGTATTGCAGTGCATCTATATAATTCTTGAGAGCATGACTTTGGTCTATTTTGTTCAGTATTCCTTGCTCCCAGAAGATTGTGTGACATCACAGACATCCAGCTTTCTGTAACATTTATAAATTAAATACTAATGGTGGCAGAGATTAGCAGATGTAGATGGTCCAGAATTTTTTCACCCTTTTTTATTTTATTTATTTATTTATTTATTTATTTATTTATTTTGAGGTAGGGTCTCACCCTAGCCCAGGCTGACCTGGAATTCACTATGGAGCCTCAGAATGGCCTTAAACTCATGGTGATCTTCCTACCTCTACCTCCTGAGTGTTGGGATTAAAGACGTGTGCTACCATACCCTGCTTTTTTTTTTTTCCTTTTTGTGGGATGACCAAGTCTTGTTTATGAACTAGATTTAAGGTATTAGGAAAAGAAGGAATTGAGGGCATCTAATTTGGGTTTGAGAAAGTAAGTGGATAAGAGATTGATTGAGATGGCGAAATCTTGGAAAGTAGCTGATTTCATGGGAGAAAGTCATACCTGTTTTCTGCACAATTATGATTGCTTTTCTGTTAAAAATACTGTTCAAGTATTCAGATGTTAGCAGTTGGATAAGGAGAGGCCAGGCTCGGGATGTAAGCCATGGTATCACCTATTGGTTACAGATTGACAGCTGAACATGAACAGAGGCTTTAAAACAGGAGTGGAAGAAAGAAAAAAAAAAGCATTGCTTAATACAGTGTAGCTAATTGTTAACAATAAATGAGTTAAAAATATAAAAAGTGAGGGTGTTGCTTACTTCCTTAAAGGAAATGCAGATTTGCAACTGAAAGTACAGAATACTGGTTTATCTTGTTGATGGCACAGGTGCCAGACATCCTGTTTGTCTTTCACTCAGCAAACATTAGAGTCACCATCTGACCCATCTTTCTCCGTGCTATGCTGTTCCTACCTTCTAGAGCACTCCCAGGTCTCAGGTGTACTGGATGGTTGGCCATTCAGTAGGTAACAAGCAACTCTATGACTTGGAGCAGTTACTTGATACAAGTGGAGTAAATCACATGTTTTCTTGAGACTACATTATGCTTCGTTTGGGGCTGTCTCTGTACTTCACACCTCAGCAGATACCTGAAGTAAGTTCTGCACTGGTGTACATTTCCAGAGAACTAATAGAATTGAAACAGGACTCTGCCTGTGAAAAGATGGAGAGGAGGGCAGGGACCAAAAGTGTGGACTTGAGACCTAAATCAGACA
>PVHP010022745.1:17542-28167 GCA_004024765.1 Zapus hudsonius
CTCTCTCTCAGAAAGGGTCTCACTTTGTAGCTCTGGCTGGTCTAGAACTCACTATGTAGACCAAGCTGACCTTTAGCTTTTAATCATCTTCCTGCCTCTGCTTATTCTAGGTATGTGTGACCACACCCAGTGTGGCACATGTCATGAGGTGCTGAGTGATGTCTTGATTAATGTACACATTGGGTAATGGGCATATGCATCAATGGTTACCCTGGTTAGTGCATTCAAAAATCCCCTCTTCTGCTTTGAGATATTAGAGACTTTGTAAATATGCTCACTCTATATTCACTCATTACACACCAAAACTTGATCCCCTTGACTCTAACCTTGTACCCATTGGCCAGCCTCTCTCACTCCAGCTCTATCCCCTGTCCCTATAACTACTTTTCACTTCTCTTCTGTCAGCCACTAGGTGGGTAAATCAGTCATCACAGTTGTGCAGATGTTCTGTGTGCTCATCCCTTCTAACTTGCTTTTAGTCTCGGTTCAGACTAAAATAAAGTCAACAACAAAACCATTGGGCTCATGCAACTTGAATCCCTATTGGCAAATTTTCTGTAACATCAAGTAGATTATCTTCTCTGAGTCTTCATACTTTCACATAAAACATGAAGGTAAAGTTAGAACCTTTTATATGGATTAAGAATTTTCATAAAGTTTTACCACAGTACCTAAGATACATAAGCACTATGGGTGGTAGGAACCAAGTTTCACAGTTAATACATGAAGCTTGCTGGATACTTCTAGCTTTTGAAAAAAGATTCATGTCAGTGAGTCAATGACCTGCTTCCTGCAGGTCTGCCATTACCAGGGCAATACACCACTGTCAATTATGGAGTCATTTGAGAGAGTGTTTTCTTCTGGCAGTGGGGACTGGACCCAGGGCCTGATGCATGCTGCGCAAGCACTGTACCAACTAAGCCACCTCTCTAGCCCTGGAATTTAGTTCACATATCAGGAACTCTAGGTGTGGCTACTTCATGTGGTAGCAACTTTGAATCTCATCTGCAGTTGGCAGAATTACTGTTTTACCACTGTTGCTTTTCAACCCTTCAACCCCTTGAAGTTTAATTATGTTTCTGTTTCAGCTGTTTTCTCCTACTATTTTAATTTTTTTATTGGTAATGTTTTATTTATTATTTTTGTGCTGTTTAGTTTGAAAATCTTTTCCATTCCTGTTAATAATCTGTAGTTTGGGGCTGGGGCTGTAAATTGGTGACAGCAACCTCGCCTACTATGTGTAAAACAGCACCAGAAAAAAATAAAAGTCTGTCATTTAAATTGACTATCAGTGTGTATCTTTGCTATCTTGGAAGAATAGTTATACACTGAACAAACTTCTTACAACTTTTTTAAGACTTGGTATAGAAGATGACTTATAGGTTTTAAACTTTTAATTTTAATTGACAGTAATTGTATACATTTGTATATGTAAAGAATCTATAAAGATCAAGGTAATTAACATATGTATTGCCTAAGGCCTATTCTTTGTGTTGGAGTTATTTAAAATCCTGTTAACTAATTTGAAATGTTATCAACCACAGTTCTCTGACTATGTGTATATGACCTCTTACAAGCATTTTCTTGTTGTAACGTCTGTATTAAAGATTGGAACTAGTGCCTCACACTTGCTAAGCAAAGCAGCTAATCTACCACTGGCCTACGTTCCAGCTGTGATGGCTAAATTTTGTCAATTTGACCTGTTTAGTAATCCACAGTAATCTTGGGAGGGTCTCTGAGGTTGCTTAAAGGAAGGATTAACAAAAGGAGGACATCCCTCCTCCAAGGGAGCCCCTCCTCCAGAGTGGGTGGCAGGATTTAAGAAAGTCCTGTTAGCTAGAAACAAACATCCTTCCTGGGAAGGCAGTGCAGGAAGGAAATTCCAGAGACTCAGAAAATCAAGTCTGGGAAAGGATTACAAGAACCACACCCCCACCCAAGGCTATATAAGGGGGAAGGACATCTCCCCTCCCACTCCCATCTGTTTGCTGGTGTGTGTGTGTGTGTGTGTGTGTGTGTGTGTGTGTGTGTGGGTGTGTGTTTCTTTTGAAGCAGTCTTACTTTAGCCCAAGCTAGCTTCAAACTCACATCAGTTCCTCCTACCTCTGTCTGGGATTAAAGGTGTGTACCACCACAACCTTTGTTTTGACACAAGGTCCCACTGAGTTGCTCAGGGCAGCCTTGAATTTGGGATTCTCCTGCCTCAGCTTCCTGAATAGCAGGGGTTTTATGCTCGTGCCACTAGGCCTGGGTTTTTTGTATGGATATATCTCTACTCTCACTGTTTTGTAGGGCTTTTCATAGACAGCAGTATTATATAAAGATCTCCTGAGGCTAAGGATGTAGCTCAATTGGTAGAGTGCTTACATAGCATGCTTGAAAGCTATTGGTTCAATTCTCAGCACTGCATAAATTTAGGCATGGTGGTACACTCCAGTAAATCCTGCACTTAGGAGGTAGAGGAGGCAGTTAGGAGTTCAAGGTCATTCTCAGCTACATCTTGAGTTTGAGGCTAGCCTGGGATACCTGAGACATTTTCTCAAAAACAAATAACCTTTCAACTACATGAAATAAGCTAAGCCTTACATGCTATCAAGGAGACTTTCTTTTTTTTTATTTTCTTAAAGAGTGGTATTTTGTTAAAATATACATTCTATGGTATTAGCTTTACTTGTACATACAAATCACTGTCAAGTTAATAAGCAGAAGTTAAGATTTTTCCCAACTTTATAAATTCCAGGGAGAAACACATCTTATCTTTCCTAAAAAAGCTTCGGTGGAACAGCTACAAAAGATTCGCAACCTGATTGCCTCTGAGAGGAGTAGCAGACTGGATGGGTCAAGTAAGAACAGGGCAGAGTCATCTCAGCAGCCGGCCGCCAGGACCCAGCCTCCTACGGCACAGTCTTCGCATCCTAACGGGGTAACCAGAGGCTTAGAGAGCCATCCAAGGCATCTGTCAAAGGTAGTGTTGGATGACCGTCCTTAACTAGTCTGCCAAGTGGGATGGAGTGTGTTATGATTTGTTACTGAATTCACGTCTCAGTTATTCTTGCTTTTTAAAAGCTGCCATCTTCAATTTGTTTAGCACTTTAAAAACTTGTCAGAGATGTAGCAAATATAGAGATAATGGCTATCCTTTTTTAAAAATATTTTTTAAATTATTCATTTTCAAGCAGAGAGATTGTGGGTCCGTGGATTTCTTGGGAGGTCATTGCACAGTGACACCCCTGTTCATCCATGGAGCTGGGTGGACAGAGTCTTGGAACAGCGTGAGCACTACAGGCATAGCCACCCGGGAGACAGTTGCAGTGGAAAGCTTGTTTATTAGGTTGGCAAGGGTGCTTTTATACAGAAGTGAAAAGGAGAGGCAGGGGGATAAGGGACAAGGGAATTGTTGGGGGAAGGGTGGCCTGTGGATGATCATGAAAGGATTGGCAGGGAGCAGGGAGCCATGAATGCTTGTTCTCAGCTCACTTCCTCCTCTTCGTTCAGTTCAGAACCCCAACCCATGGAATTGTACCACCATAATTAGAGTGGCTCTTCTCACCTCAGTTAACCTAGTCTAGAAAAACTCACCCATATATACAGATGTGTGTCTCCAAGTGATTTTAAATCCCCCTCAGGTTAACACTCAACATTAGCTATCTCAGAGTGGGATCCTGGGTTGTTTGTTTTTTTTTAATTCAAATTCATTGCATTGCCTCAAGCTTCCAATTTTCTCCTCCTCTTCCCTCTTTTCCTTTTTTTTTTTTCCTTGTGTATATGTAATGTGTGTGGTATATGCACATATATGTACCCTTGCAGTGTCCTGTTCGCTCTTCTTTGGCAGCAGGGGGAGCAATGCCATGTGTCCTGCTCTACCGCTGTCCAACCCATCCTTACTTGAGTGGAGCTTGCCTGGAAATTTCCTGCTCTGTTTCCCCTTACAGACAAGACTAGGGTTATAGGCACACATGTTCATGCCCAACTGTTCATGTGGGTTCTGGAGAGCCTCCTCAGGCCCTCATGCTTGTGCAGAAAGTGCACTTAATCACTGAGCCATCTCTCGAGCCCCCAAAGGCTCCAATTCTCAATAACCTCAGCTGAAGTTATTATAATAACTATATCTCATTTTCAGTTTAATTTGCATTTTCCTAATCTCTCTGATTTTTAAATGTGTATGTTATGTATTCTTAGTGTTAGTAGTTGAAAAATTGACAGCCTCTGTGTATTTTCATTTCCTTTTCTTCCAAAAAGCAAATTTGAAATAAGAACAATTTTCAATGATCGTTGGTTTCTGTCACCCTGGCTTATCCTGTGTTGATTGAATGGCTGTGGCTGTAGGTCCCTTGTTCATCCCGTCATTCTCTGCGGGGTTCCATATGGATCCTCCACGATATGACTGTGGTGGCTCCTCTCTTGCCGGGATCTCAACTATCTCCCTACGGTCGGTTGGTAGGGTTAGATAGGCCACAGCTCTCTTGCTGCATCCTGAAAAATACAAACACGATCGATCTCCATCGGAGAGTGAGATCAGTATAGGTTAACAAATATACACCATTCTGGATTACCTAGATTCTATTTTTAGTAGCCTGCCTGTCAGTCGCTCGCACAGTACATCTTGTCTTGGGAGCCCAAGAGTACGGGATCTGGTGCCTATCGCCCTGCATCCCAAGTTCCAGACAAGGGCTCCCCCTCACTAAGTGGAAAATTTGGCCAAATTTGAAAGCTGTTGATTGTCTCCCCCAGGCCCAGGCTCCTCCATTACACAAGTGCTCCTTTCTTGGTTCTCTGTTGTCTCCCATTAGGAGGTGTGGTCAGCCTACTCATGGCCGCAGATTGTGTTTCGTGTCAGTCGTCTCTGTTTACTCCAGCTGTCGTTGATCAGTTTCCCCTGGCAGCCTGTGCAGTGCCTTCCAGCACTACACTAACTGCCTTCTGGGGGCTGGATACCATTCCGGACGTTGAAGGGTTTCTCGATGCTGATCAATGCAGTCTGAGGTTTCTTCAGTAACAGGGTTTTGCCTCAGGCCTGGGGAAAGCACTCAAGAGCTTTGACAGAATTCTGTCTTGTTGTTGGAATCTCATGAGTCACTTTGGTCAACAGCTCAGTGAGGGAAGGAACTGGTGGTTGGAACCAGGGGTTGTCAGGCTGATCTAATTGTTCACAGGCTTAGACTCTCTCCCCTACTACTCATGGCCCCTCTTGCCAGTCGACGCTCACTACTTTCTCAATAGGTTACAGTATGCTCGTTAGGATTTTATATTTTTGAACCTAGTATGGTTAATCCTCATGCTTAAGCCATTCCCCTCCCACATCCCTTACCCCTCTGCGAATTCGATTCTCTGTTCTTTGAGTGTTCGCTTAGTATGATCTGCTCAAAGTCAGACCATTTTTTCCTAAATTTTGATATGTCATTTTTCCTTTCAGCTGAGTAAAATTCCATTGTGTAAATACCACAGTTTCGCTGTGCATTCCTCCATGGATGGGCATTTGGGTTGATTCCAGTTCTTGGCTATTACGAATTCAGCTGCTATAAATATAGTTGTACTAATGTTACTGCGTCAGTTGTCGAGATGTGACATCTTGTGGATAGATGCCTAGTAGAGGGATAGATGGGTCCATTGGTAGTTCTATGTCCATTCTGTCTAGAATTCTCCACACTGCTTTCCATAGCGGTTGAACAAGTTTGCAATCCCACCAGCAGTGAATGAGGGTTCCTTTTTCCCCGCATCCTTGCCAGCAACACCTGTTGTTGGTATTCTTTATGATTGCCATTCTGACTGGGGTAAGGTGGTATCTCATTGTGGTTTTTTTGTTTTTTTGTTTATTTGTTTTTTATTTTGTTTGTTTTTTCGAGGTAAGGTCTCACTCTAGCCCAGGCTGACCTGGAATTCACTGTGTAGTCTCAGGTTGGCCTCGAAATCACAGCAATCCTCCTACCTCTGCCTCCCAAGTGCTGGGATTAAAGGCGTGCACCACCACGCCCAGCTCCTCATTGTGGTTTTGATTTGCATTTCCCTGTTGCTTAAGGATGCTGAGCATTTTCTCAGGTGAGAAAAGGCCATTTGTGTTTCCTCCTCTGTGAATTCTCTGTTGAGACCAGTGCCCCATTTTGTGAGGGGCCAATTTGGGTTTTTGTTATTAATTTTTTTGAGTCTCTGTAGGTTCTGGAAATTAGGCCTCTGTCTGAGTTGTAGCTGGTGAAAATCATCTCCCAGTTTGAAGGGAGTCTATTGACTTTGAGAACGGTGTTTTTGTCTGCACAGAAGCTTTTGAGCCTGATCAGGTCCCATTGGTTAAGTGACTGTTGCACTTCCTGGGCTACTGGTGATTTGCTCAGGAAGTTGGTACCTACTCCTATCTCATGTTGGGTTTCTCCTACTTTTTCTTCCAGGGTGTTCAGGGTTACAAGATTGATATTGAGGTCTTTGATTCATTTGGAGTTGATCTGTGTGCATGGTGAAAGGAGTGGGTCTATTTTCATTTTTTTACACATATTTATCCAATTTGTCCAGCACCATTTTTTGAAGATGCTATCTTTGGCCCAGCATACATTGTTGGCACCCTTGTCGAAGACTAAGAAGCTGAAGTTACTTGCATTAAAGGCTGGGTCTTCGAGTCTATTCCACTGGTCAGACTGTTTTTCTGCCAATACTATGCTGTTTTAAATACTATGGCTTTGTAGTATGTTTTAAAGTCAGGTATGGTGATACCTCCTCCGTAATTTTTTTTGCTCAGAGTAGTTTGGCTATTTGAGGTCTCTTCCCCTTCCAAATAAATTTTGAGATTATTTTTTCTATGTCTGTGAAGAAGAAGGTAGGTATTTTTATTGGCATTGCATTGAATCTGTAAATTGCTTTTGGCATGATTGCCATTTTTACTATATTGATTCTCCCTAACCATGAGCATGGTATGTTTTTCCATCTTGTCACATCCTCCACTATTTCCCTCTTGAGTGTTTATATTTTCCTTATATAAGTCTTTGACTTCCTTGGTTAGGGAACTTCCAAAGTATATGATTTTCTTTGAGGTTATAGAGAACGAGACAGTTTCTCTGATGTCTTTTTCCGAATGTATGTCTTCTGTATATAGAAAGGCTACTGATTTTTGTGTGTTAATTTTGTATCCTGCTACTCTGCTGAAGGCATTGATCACCTTCAGGAGTTTACTAATACTGTTCTTTGGGTCTGATATATATAAGATCATGTCATCTGCAAAGAGGGATAGTTTGACTTCTTCCTTTCCGATTTGTATCCCTTTTATGCCATTTTTTTTTGTCTTATTGCTTGGGCTAGAACTTCAAGCACTATGTTAAAGAGCAGTAGTGAGAGTGGACGCCCCTGTTTTGTTCCTGAGTTAAGCAGGAACTCCTTGAGTTGTTCCCCATTGAAGATGATTTGTGCTTTAGGATAACTGTATATTGACTTTATCATGTTGAGGTATAGGCCATCTATGCCTATTCTTTCCAGGGTTTTGAACATGAAGTGGTGTTGAATTTTGTCAAAAGCCTTCTCAGCATCAATTGAGATGACTATGTGTTTTTTGCAATTGAGTTTGTTAATGTGGTGAATTATATTTATCGACTTGCATATGTTGAACCGTCCCTGCATCCCTGGGATGAAGCCGACTTGGTCAGGGTGAATTATAGTCTTGATGTGGGTTTGTATTTGATTTGCTAGGACTTTGTATAGGATTTTTGCATCAAAGTTCATCAGGGATATGGGTCTGTAGTTTTCTTGTTACATCCTTGTCTGGTTTGGGAACTAGGGTGATGGTAGCTTCGTAGAAGGAGTTTGGGAGTCTACCCTCTTTTTCTATGTCCCTGACAAGCTTCAAAAATAGAGGTTTCAGTTCTATGATGAAGGTTTGGTTGAATTCAACTGAGAAACCATCAGAACCTGGTCTTTTCCGTTTGGGGAGGTTCTTGTTTACCGATTCAATCTCTGTGATTGTTATCAGATTGTTAAGTATCTTTATCTGCTCTGATCTAAGCTTTGGAAGTTGGTAGGTGTCCAGGAATTTATCCATTTCTTCCAGGTTCTCTAATTTTGTGGAGTAGAGGTTTTAGAAGTATGACCTGATGATACTTCCAATCTCTTCAGGATCTGTTGTGATCTCACCCTTGTCATTTTTTATTGTCATTTTGTTAATTTGAGCCTTCTCAGTTTTTCGTTTCATTAAGTTGGCTAGGGGTTTGTCGATCTTATGACTTTTTCAAAGAACCAACTCTTTGAGTTGTCTATTATTTCAATCATTTTCTTTCTTTCCAAGTCATTAATCTCAGCTCTGATCTTAATTATTTCCTTGCGTCTTGAGCTCCTAGGGTTGGATTTTTCCATCTGTTCTAATGATCTTAGGTGTGAGGATAGTTGGTTGATTTGAGACCTCTCTGTCTTTGTTATGAAGGCATTTAGTGCAATGAATTTCCCCCTTAGAACTGCCTTCATTGTGTCCCACCAGTTCTGAAAGGATGTGTCCTCATTATCATTAGTTTCTAGGAAGTTTTGGATTTCCTGTCTGATTTCTTGTTTGACCCATTCATTGTTCAGGAGCGAGTTGTTCAGTCGCCAATATCTATTGAAATTTTTGGATCCTCTCCCATTGTTAATTTCTAGCTTTAATGTGTTGTGGTCTGATATGATGCAGGGGATTACATTGATCTTTCTGAATTTGCTGAGGGATGATTTATGGCCCAGTATATGGTCAATTTTGGAAAAAGTTCCATGCGCTCCTGAGAAGAATGTGTAATCTGTGTCCTTGGGGTGGAATGTTCTGTAGATGTCTGTTATCCCTAGTTTGTCTATGGTGCCATTTAGCAGCTTGATTTCACTGCTTGTCTGTTGTTTGTACAATCTGTTTAGGGATGACAGTGGAGTGTTAAAGTCTCCTATGATGGTGTTGGCATCTATATCTACTTTGCTTTTGAGTAATTTATGCCTAATGAACTGAGGGACCCTTGCATTTGGTGCATACATATTTAATATAATGATGTCTTCTTATTGTATAGTTCCCTTGCCAAGTAGGAATTGGCTATCATCATCCTTTTTTATTGCTGTTGGTTTAAAGTCTATTTTGTCAGATATTAGAGTAGCCACACCTGCTTTCTTATTCTTCCCACATGCCTGGAAAATTCTTTTTCCACCCTTTTACTCTCAGTAGGTTACTGTCTTTAGTGATTAGGTGTGTTTCTTGAAGGCAACAGATGGAAGGGTCCATTTTCTTGATCCAACCTGCTATCCTCTGTCTTTTTACAGGAGAGTTGAGTCCATTTACATTCAAAGTTATAACTGTGAGGTTTGCCATGTTGTAGAGAATATGGAGGTTGGTATCTGAGCTGTTGCTGCTCGTTTGTGTTACCTTGTTTGTTCTCTATTCTTTTCCTGGGGTCGGTTATTTGTTTCATCTGCAAGGGATATCTCATGAAGTATCTTTTTCAGGTTTGGCTTTGTGCTCAAGTAATTGTAAAGCTGATTAGTCTCGTGGAATACTTTAATTCCTCCATCAATTATGATGGATAACTTTGCTGGGTAGAGTAGTCTAGGTTGGAATCCATTCTTCTTTAGGCCTACAATCGCTTTGTTCCAAACTCTCCTGGCTTTTACAGTTTCTATGGAGAAGTCTGACGTGATTCTGATGGGTTTTCCTTTATATGTGAGTTTCCTTTCTCTCGTTTCTCTAAGGACTCTCTCTTTATCCTCAATGTTTGGCATTGTAACTAATATATGTCTTGGGGTGTTCCTCCTTTGGTCCAATTTGTTTGGGGTCGTCTGTATCTCTTTTGGTTGTACAGGATTATCTCTTGCCAAGTATGGAAAGTTTTCTTGAATAATTCTGTTGAAAATATTTTCTATGCCCCTCATTTGGTCTTCTTCTCCTTCCAGGATCCCCATGATCCTGAGATTAGGTCTTTTTATGGTATCCCATGTTTCCCTTGAGTCTTGTTCACTTGCTCTTTTGAATTTTTTCAAGGTTCTGATTTCCCTCAAATTCTCCTCTGTTCTGTCTTCCATGTCCGAGGTTCTGTTTTCCCAGTGATTGATCCTGTTGGTAAGAGATTCTAGGGATGTTCCTATTATTTCAATATGGTTTTTGTTTTCTGAAACTTCTTTTTGGGTTGCTTCTATCATCCTGTTGAGATGTGATTTCATTTCAAGGTTTTATTTTAGTTACTTCTTCCTGACAGTCATTCTTATATTTGCAGATGTCTTCGGTTAATTTGGAAAGCTGGTTTTTGATGCCTTCAGTTTGCTGGCTTTTCTTTAGTTCTGTTGTGTCTCTTCTGATGTCAATTTGG
Organism: Zapus hudsonius; assembly: GCA_004024765.1. Classification (NCBI taxonomy): domain Eukaryota; kingdom Metazoa; phylum Chordata; class Mammalia; order Rodentia; family Dipodidae; genus Zapus; species Zapus hudsonius. The sequence goes on from PVHP010022745.1 coordinate 27,823, forward strand.
TTCTCCTCTAATATATTAAACCTGGTGGCAAAGCTAATGAGCTGATTTTGTCCCCTTTCAATATGTTGGTCCATCTTTTCTTGCATGACTAACATTAAGTTCTCTTTAGGATCTGTGCCAGTATGATCAGGGTTTAGTGTCGTGTCATCCTGGTCCTGCTTCTGCTCTCTCTCTTTAGTGGTATTATTGTTGTCATTTGGTGTGGTTTCCTCAGCTGGTGTAATATTACGCTGAGGTCTGCCCATTTCGATTCCACTTGAGGTGGTTGGAGGAATGCCTTTGAGACATCTGCAGGGGTCGTGGGGTGTGGGGGAGCGGGGCTGTAGGGGTTGGCGGTCGTGGGGG
>PVHP010022746.1:0-28095 GCA_004024765.1 Zapus hudsonius
CTCTCTCTCTCTCTCTCTCTCTCTCTCTCTCTCTCTCTCTCTCTCTCTCTTCATCCCACTGTATGTATCTCTCTGCTTGCAACTAAATAAATAAACTTTTCAAAAAGATTATTTTATTATTTTTAGGCATAGACTATTGATCTTGACATGTGTTTGGCCTCCTTCCTTCTTCCTTTCTTCCCCCTTTCTTCCTTTTTTCTTTCCTTTCTCCTTTGTCTTTTTCATCATTCCCTTCCTTTCTCATTCTTTCTTTATTTCCTTCCTTCTTTCCTTTTCTTTAAGTTTTATTTTTATGTGACAGATAATTACTATATACATTTTTTCACTCTTTTGGTTAAAAAAATCTAAACCTAAGCAGAATAAAACCAGAAGCATAAAAATAATTTACTCTAGAACATGGTAAACATGTCCTCATTTTAGATCTGAATAAACCCAAATTTTAATGCATCTGAATTAGCTTCTAGAAAAAGCAGCCCAATCAAAATACTAGCTTTGTTCCCTCAAATAAGAATATCGGTAGGAAATACCTTTGCTGCTATGAGACCCTACACTATTTTCAGTATTTAATATCAGACAAACTGACTTTTCTTTTAAAGACTAAAATACTCCTCGATAATATTTAGTATGAATAATATGTAACAATTCATTTCATTGACTACTAGATGATTTAAATTCTCAAATATTGGTAAAATTTTTGGTTCATTTAAAAACAAAAATTATCTTTTATCTACATACAGAAATAGATCAATATGTATATTATAAATGTACTGTATTATAAATTTACTTGCTACAGGAAAATAATGTCAAATGAGTTGATTTTCATAATACTATGTATGACTGAAATACTAAAATTTCTAATTATTTCATTTTTGTCTGGTTCTTTTCCCTCAAAATACTATTGTCTTAGTATTAATCATAGTGCTTTTCCCTCAAAAGTCAAAGTATTTATAGTGGTTTGGCTCTCTTCACACCCTCTTTGCTTTCATTGGTTAATGTAGTTAATGGTAATGAATGACAATAGCTTACCATTAGTGAATAATATTTGTGTATGTTTAGAAGTACTATATTAAATCTATTTACATAAAACAATCTAGGTTAGAACCTCAAGCACTGCAAGACTCAATGACTTTCTGTGCAAAACTAATCGACATGCAGTATATTTTGTATTTAGATAGCAACGAGTCACCAGGGAAAAATTCAAAATAAACCAAAGACTGAACAAGGAAGACGAGTCAGTCTTTCATAATGACCTTTGGAGAAATAGTTCATCCACATGAACCATCACAACGAGGTTGTTTTATTTTGATTACCCAAGAGGGCTCAGATTTAGAGAGAACAGGAATAAATTGAATATATGTAATATTCTTACCTGAAAGACATTCTTTCTGCTTGATTTTTCCTTGGTCCATTCGATATGTGCTCCACACAAATCCGCGATTTCTGGTTTGTGCCCAGTTTTCTATAAACAACAACGAAATAAGAATAAACAGCACACATCATTGGAGATGTGTGTCAGAGAAAATCAGTTTATTGAGTTAAAAGCTATACATATGTATGATAGAAAGCCTGTCTTGTTTTGTCTTCCCAGGAGAAATCGAATTTGCAGGACTTTTATACTTGGAACTTTAATTTCTACCTCTAACTTAAGAAGTCTGGTTTAAAAGTAGTTTATTAATTATAGATGTTAGAGATAATAATGTTTAAATACCCATGTTTTCAGATAATTTCAAGAAACAGAACTTTAAAAATTTATTTATTTATAATGTGAAGTATTGCTAGACAATGACTAATGTAACATGAACTCATTTCAAGTCTAGACATAAAAGTAAAAGAAAAAAATAATAAAACAGAATATAATGTGGAAAAATAGAGTGTTTGTTCTGTGACTTAGCACTGATTCCGTCACCTTGAAAACCGAGAAAGTAGATTCATCAATCACAAAATTTCCTAGAAGCTTTGGGTTTCCTACATTAACAAGTTCAACAAGCATTCACCCATTCACCATGTATCAACTATGTGCCTTAGAAAGGCACATTTTCCACTTTAAAAGACCAGTTGGGTCACCGAGGAAGGACCCCAGTGGGTAGGGGACGGAGAGGAGGGAAACAGGACACATTCACAAGGGTTGCTCATACAATGAATATATTTACTCATAATAAAGATATTAATTTAAAAAGACTACGTGGGAGCATATGTAAATGTAAAGAATACATTGAAATTAAACCAAATAGCCCACGCTGTGTGCTTCCTCTTACACAATACAGATGGCTTCTTATAAATGTCTTATTTTAATAATTCTTAATAGACAATTAGCAGTAATATTTTCTACATTTACCTAACATAGCACTTGATTCAAGTGAACAACTAGGAATTTGTTGTATTTTTACAACTGTTCCTGGGGAGAAAGCAAGCCTGCCAGGCTGTGGGAGCAGGACTTTCAATACACGCATCTACAGAAGGACAGGATAGAAGTTAAAGTGTTGAGGCTGTAACCTACTTAGGCTAGTTGTTGATCACTGTATCCCAGCCCTCAAAGTCTATAATGAACCATCACAGCCTTTGAAAAATAAATGCACCCTGTGATGAGATTCCTGATGAGATATTTAAGAAATGGGAAGAGGCCATGGCTTTCTCTCAAGACTCCAGAGCAGGCTTAGTGAACTTGTTTTTGTCTATCTCCTTTAAGTTTAATCTTTCTTTTTTTTAATTTTTTAAAAATTTTTCTTTATTATCCATAATTAGATACACTGAATGAGCAAATAATGTGTTGGTGTCCTCAGTTTCCCGATTTCCCTCTTCCCTGTCCCCAATCAGCTGGATATCCTCCTCCGTGGGCAGTCTGGATCAGTCCATGGGTTAGGGGACCTTGGATAGCCTAGGAGTCAACCTGGTTCTGCCGGCCCTAGGGTGTTTTTACTGAGGGGGGGGCATGTCTCTGGATAGTCTCCCCCACCATGTCTCTTACAATCTTTCCATCCCCTCTTCTGCTCAGTTCCCTGAGTCATGGTGGGTGAGTATTAAGGCTGCTTTATTGTTGAGAACTTGGGTGGGGGTCTCTGTACTTCTGCTTTAGGTTGTGTCTAAAATCGTTGGTGTCTGTCTGTCTGGCTTATTCTGTGTTGACTGATTGGCTGTGGTTATAAGTCTCTTGCTTTCCATTGGTATTTATGCCACCTGTTACCTGCATTGCCTTCCAGTTCCCACACTTCTAGCTCCTTGTACTTCTGTTCCCTGCTAAAGTCACGGTGTCACAGGTCTTCTTTGAGTGACCCAGGTAAAACAGCTGTGTTCTCTCCCTTCTGGTATCTCTATCCCAATTCCTGTGTGAACTGCTCTCCTCCTGACTGAAATTAACATACGTATTTTATATACTGACTGTTTGAGTTTCCCCCACAAGAATTAAGCTCCCTCTGCTGGGAACTTGTTTGCCTTTTCTCTGCTGTTTTTTTCCAATGCCTGGCACAGACTTTCTGTTCAATGAATATTTGCTGAATTCATGAATGAAAAACATCAACCTGCTATGAAGCTTTCTGCATTGAGAGAAAGGTTAGAGTATCTCAAAAGTTCTCACCTTTAAAGAAATTAAGATTTGTATTTCTTTAAGAGTTAAATGACTTTTGTGTGACTTGGAAAATAAATGATTTCGGACTTTAAAAGTTGCATGAAGACTGAATGTGAGATTTCATGGACTCATTCAAAAACGTTTATCACATAGATAGTATGTGTCAACACTTTAGCTACTTTATATAATGAACTTGGAAACATGAAGATAAGTTAAATGGTGGCTTTAATGATCGATAGGAGGGGCAGGGGATATGGGTCAGTGGTAGAGCACCTATATAGCATTCACAAGGTCCTGGGTTCAATCCCTAGTGCCCCACTTACACACACAGAATGCCACATTAGTATCCTGTAAAGATACTTTCTAAAATCTTACAGTGTCTCTATGATGCAGAAGTAGAAGACTTAGTGTGTGGAAGGCAATATCCGCTTTGGATGCCTTGCCATCAACTAGCTTTGCCAATCTCTAATTGCTCTTTTCAGAGCCATAGGCTAAATTCTGTGGCTTGGGCTCCTGGTTCAGGTTGTACCAGTCCAAACTGCCACTCCCGGTCATCTCTCCATGTTCCTTCTTGTGAGCCAGGCTCTTTCCCTCCTTCCCTCTGGCTCTCTTCACAACCTAGGTCCTTTGGTTCCCCTCCAGTTCCACACTTGGGACTATGCTTCACTTCTAACAAATCCCACTCTGCATTCTCCACACCCCACTGCTTTCTCTGAAATTTCTAGTGTTTAAACCTTCAAATTTGTCCACCTCTCAGTCTCTATGACCTTCCTCCTTGCTCGTTCTTTTATGCGTTTCTCACCCAACCGGCATTTCATCCATGCTTATCACCACCCTATTTTCTAGTGATGTCTCTCTTATGTTCTTCTCCTTCTACTAATCTTCATCGTGTTTTCCAAATCTAGAGAAATAGTCTTTTTGGTTACTGAGGGGAGCCATGGCCCTCACAAATGATGTTTATTTTTTTCAGTGGGCCCAGCTATAAGCTACATGTCAATCCATGGCTTCCTCTCACTGCACCAAGGTCACAGCCTTTGTGCAGGAACATTTGCAGAAATGTTCTGTGTAATCAAATGTTGCCAATGAATAGATATAAACTTCAGTGAGAGAGTTTTGCTGAGTCCTGCCTTCTGAGAGCTTTGCACCAAATTCTCTTTTATCCCTTAAACACCCTTATGAAGACAGTTTCATTTCCTTCAACTTACACATGAAGAATTTCAAGTATCAGGTGGCCAAGTATCTTACGTAAAAGCACATACTTAATAAGCTGACATATGAATTCACTTCTTATCTAGCTCCTTGTTGCAAGTTCTTATTCACAGCATAGAACAGAGCTTCCCCTTTTTCTCTTCAGGGTTCACATAAAAAGCAGTGCAATAGACATGATCCATCTGGTGCTTGGAAGTCATCTTTTTTTTCTTATTTCACTGATGTGTCTTGATTCTCCTCAGTAGTCACTGACTGCCCTCAGAGGCATGGGACACAAGAGTCTAATCTTATGTGGAGAGGACCAATGTTCAACACGTCCATAGAGTAAAGTTCTCAACTAAAGTTTAAAAGGAGAAAAGGCCTGCAAAGTGCTCAACAAACTCTAATTACCAAAAACTAAAAAAAGAAAGAAATGTAAAAGCAGGTATGGAGGCTCACACCTTTAGTTCCAGCACTTGGGAGGCTGAGATATGAAGACCACCTTGAGTTCAAATGTAGCTGGATTTAAAGAGTTAGTTCTTTCTATCTTGGGCTACATTGAAACTGTCCCTCAAAAATATACAAAAGGCAATGTAATGTAATATATTTTCAGGTCTCACAGTAAGAATGCATGTTTTCTATTTCTCTCTCTCTTTTTTTAATATTTTATTTATTCATTTTCAAGCAGAGAGAGAGAGAGAGAGAGAGAGAGAGAGAGAGAGAGAGAGAGAGAGAGAGGGAGAGAGAGAACCAAGGCCACCACCCTGTGGTTCTGGCCCATGTGGGTCCTGGGGAATTGGACCCAGGGCCCCAGGCACTGGAGGCAAGTGCCTTAACCGCTGAGCCATCTCTCCAGCCCTATTTCTCTCTTTTAAATGCCATCATCTTCCTCTTTCTGTTCTGCTCCCACAATTCTAGTTTTGGTCTGTGATCGGGGTCTACATGGATAGTGTTTCGTTCCCAAGGATGATAGTGGCCTGTATGTGTGTGTAGAAGTGCCCTGGACCACCAGTATCATGTAGGGCACAAACAAGTCTCAGGACATGTCCTAGTTGGTCTCAAAGAAATAGTCTCTCTACCCAAAGCTTCTTTCCCTTTGTTGATTGAGTTCATCCAGCCTTGCTCAATTCCTCATTAATTACTTTTCTCCTTCTCTCTCCCTCAAATAGAACTTTCAGTTTACAGATTGCCAAGCTACTTCTGCTTAAAAACCAGCACCAACTCCAAAAATTCACTCCTTCCCTCTCTCATGTATTTCTTTCCATTGCCACAGCCTCCAGTTTTCTGTAGATACATTTTCCTGCTTGTTCAGGGTCCATTATCTTAACCCAGTGTAGTTTGGTATTTACTCCCTTTAATTGATTAATCTAAAATGACTCAACCACTAAGGTCATTAAGAATCATTCGATGCCTTGTCTTCCCTAGAAACTATGACAACTTGTACTGTGAGTCACTGCTGGGCGTTCTCCATACAACACTAGTGTCTCAGCTATGGACACAAATTTGTTAGCAATTCATTCATCATCCATATGTTTCCTTCTTGTTTCCTTTCACTGACTTCTCTTCCTTTCCCCACTTTCTAAATAGTCTCTGTTACATTCTCAGCAATCTCTGGCTCTCATTATTCACATGCATACTATGGGTTTTAATCTTGGACCGTCACCTGGAATATGTGTACTCCTCAATAAAGCTCTGGATACCAGCCACCAAAGGTCCAGAAGGGTTAAAATAACACCCACTAGACACCACCATGGAACGTCTTTCTTCTTACGCTTGCTTGCTTTTCTCTATTGCTTGTCTTGTTCCATGATCTCTATCTATTTTATCTGAAGATTTCTTAATTCATCATTTCCCTTCCTTCACTACTTATCATTGATCAGCAATTTTAAAAGCCCTAAGTTACCTCTACCTTTTCCATAATGTGACCATAATCTCGTTTGAGCTCTTCTCTCTTTTCTCTCTCTCTTTCTCTGTGTTTTCTTCTGTGCTCAGTTAAAGCCTTTTTAAGTCATTATTTACATCTGATATTTTTCCCTAAATACAAACCACGTGGTTTTATCTGGAAGACCTATTTAGGATAACAGCTAAATCTTTCAGTAAGTATAGGCTCCTTTCCCTATTTGCTCATCCATTAGGTTCAGACCCATTTGATTGCATATTCTTCTCCAGTTACCCTCCATGTGACCCATACCCAGAGCAGCTTACACAACTATTGTGAACTACTAAAAATGTTTATGAGCTGAATGCATACTTACCATGGGAAATATCAAGATGCATTCCAGTTAGTTAACAATTAATAATATGGAATTCATCTTAGAATCGTGGTTTATACAAAGAGAATTAAGGAATGGAGTCCTCATTGATACTGTTAATGTAAGGACTAATTTCATGACCTTTTCAGGGCAAATCATAAGCTATGGAATGAGTTTAGAAGTATAACAGAAAATCTGGTTTTCTGGGTAACATTAAAATCATTGATTATGTCTCCTTCGAGAAGAGAAGACTAAGATAATGGGGTAGAGGGCTGTATAACCATGTCCTAATCAACACTTCCCTGATGCCAAGCTAAGGCACAAAGATCCAGGCAAGAAGAACTCTGAGACTAGAGAGTATTAGTACAACACATTCTCAGGATTCGAGAGTCAAACAATGGGAAAAGTAGCACAGAAAAAAAATTGCAGAAATTATTGGGAAGACAATCAATTCAGAGTTTCAACTTAAAGAAACCTTTATATAAAATATATTTCGGATTCTACAACTAGAAAGCACAAGTAAAATATACCAACTTACCGCATGATCCCAGTGGGTCACACTATACATTATTATACAGATAAACACTTAAAATAGCCAAATATGCATTTAAATTTAAAGCTAGGAATATATAATATGTATTATGGGGAAATCTAAAATGTAAGTGACTGATTTCTAAGATAGAAGTACTTAAGAGTTACTTAAAACAATAATCCATACAACCTCTTTGCTGGAGCAAGGTAAAGTTATCAAAAATTGATCATAGTCAAAGAGACCCACGAGGTCCCCAAAACAAGACAGGTTTTTGTCAAAGCTCTTGAATACCTGCCCCAGGCCAAATGTAAGACCCTATTGCTGAAGAAACCACAGCATGTCATCACACAGCACAGAGAGACCCTGCTAGATCCAGAATGGCAATCAGTTCCCAGATGGTAGCATGTGTAGTGCTGGATACATGGGCTGCCAGGGGAAATTGGTCAATGATATCTAGAGAAAGCCGAGACCACTAATATACAATACAGACTGATGTCAAGAGAATGATCAACATACTGATCTATGGGAGAGACCAGCAAGTCAAGAAGTGATAACTTGTGCAATAGTAGCACTAAACCTAGGAGGGTAATCAGTGGCTTACTGATTGGCTAAGAGATCTGCTCAGTGACAAGGACCCCTTAATTGGAAATGGAATCTATGGCAAAATCTTATGGGGACCAAGATCCCAGGCTGAAAGGGGAAATTCTCACTATCAGAGAGCTATAGAGAGGCTACACACATTAGAATTTTGCCAAATTAGCTATGTTTGTCTCATTCACCCTATACTGATCTCATTCTACCATGGAGATTCTGTTTGTATTTTTCAGAAGGCAGTAAGAGCCATGGACAACCCAATCCCACCAGCAAGACATGGGATGATGGCTGACATCCTGGAAGGAGATGAACCACCACTGGCTTATCATAGAGGGTCCAAATGAAACCTGTGAGAAAGGGGTGAGGTAAACAAGAGACCTATCACCACAGAAAGTCAGATCTTTGCCATCACCTATAATATGTGTATTCCTCAATGAAAGGTCAGTGGAGACAGACAAGAAAGATACCCAACACAACCCAAATCGCAAGTCCAGAGACACTTAAGATCTCAACAATAAAGCAGACTTAAAACTCACTCATTATGACTCAAGGAACTGAGCGGAAGAAGGAGCAGAAAGATTGTAAAGCCATGGTGGAGGAGACTATCCAGAGACATGGCCCCCAGGCAACAATGCACACAGGGGGAAAACTACCTCTTGTGCAATTCATAACCCTCTACCCAATGGACAGATCCAGTATGTGCACAGAGGACAGTCCCCAGTGGGTTGAGGACAGAGACAAGGGAAATGGGGGTACATCACAAGATTTGCTCATACAATGTAGCTAAATATTGATATCAAATTATTGATAATAAAGATATTTTTTTAAAAACCCATGGGAAACAAACAAACTTTATTGATCCATTACTAATTGGAAGTTTTCAAATAAGATGTAACTGTATATATAATCTTAACTATATATATATATATATATCTTAAGGCAAATTATCTTCAACCTCTTGAAATGTCTTCACTTAGCTAATGATATCTGAAATGACTGTGGAACCTCCTTGGAAGTTAATATATTTGATGGATTTCAGAAACCCTAAAGGTAATAATAAATAATGATATTAGTAAGAAACATTAAAATTGGGGAGAAAGGCATAATCTTTCATAATTAAAAATTTATAAAAGTATATTAAGTGACAATACAATCTGTCCTCTTTTGTATTTGATCTTTTCTGTAAATAAAATGTATGTGCTTAATAAGTATCATAGGTCTTACCCACTTCTCAGTCCATCTTGATCGTTTTTTAAATAATAGCTGACAAATTAGGATTTTTTTCTCTGGCTTAGATTAAGCCTTTGAGTTTATTTTTTTATTTTTATTGGCTATTTATAGTACATAGTTTTTAATGTGCATTAAGGAATATCACAGAGAAATTCTTTTGCTCGATGGCATTTTCCATGCTGAAGATCAGGCATGTATCTAAGCAGCAAACCATTGGTCTCATGTTCTCTCTCGCTCTCTCTCTCTCTCTCTCTCTCTCTCTCTCTCTCTCTCTCTCTCTCTCCTAGATGTGTTTTTGAAAAAGATAATTCTCAGACTTTATGAAATAGGTTATTAGCTATCATTTTTTATTTTGGATTAATTGCTATTTTGGAGTATGGACTGAGGTTGTCTTTACCATTTTGAAACATGAATCACAAAATCTGTTTAAAGGAATTAAGTTTTATCACATAACTCGTTTTGATTCTTGAAAATTGCTCATGGAGGAGGACAAAACTCACTTATAAATTCTCATTTGGTCAAAGTGATTTAGGAAATAGTGGTGAATAGATACCTGATCTTATTAATGTCTAAAAGTATGGCCCCTGTCAGCATTGAAGAGGATACTTTGATTATAAGATGTGGGTTTTATGTATATGAATATAAATGATGTTAATAATAACTGAAATTGCTCCCACAGTGACATTTTTCAGTATATTACATGACCAGATCACACCAGGTTTCAGAAAAGTTAAGCTTTGTTAGTGATTTGGGGCACTAAAATGCTAACAAATTTTTAAAAATCCTTTTTAAGGAGAAAGTATCACCTTCTTTTAAAAAATAGATATCTATTACATTTATTTTTGGAAAAAAATCTTGATAGGATAATTCTAATGGTTTCCATTGATATTACTTGAATGATGTGATGATACCATTACACTTACATTACATACGAAGCTTATGCAATTCTGCAAGGTGAATAGCATTAACATCAGTGATGCCTCCAGTTCCTCTCAAACTTGTTCCTGCAACTATCATTCACTTGATCAGCTGTCATTATAGGTAGCCAACTCTGAGCCATATGGTTCCTCTGCCTAAACATGACCCTGAACCTTCCGGGAATGCCAAACTCATGAAGTTAGTTTTCACTGCTGGCAGAAAGCACCCAACCTAAAAACAGGTTGTGAGAGGAAAAGGTTTATTTTGGCTTACTAACACTAAGGGAAGCTCCAGGATGGCAGGAAAAATGATGGTATATGCAGAGGCTAGACATCACCTTCTGACCATCATCAGGTGGACAATAGCAGCAGGACAGTGTGACAAAAACAGGCAAGAAGCACCCGGCTATACATCCCATAAGCCCACCCTCAACAACCTACCTCCAGCAAGTTTCCAATTCCAAAATTAACATCAGCTGGAGATCAAGCCTTCAGAACATAGAAGTTTATGAGTGACACCCGAGTCAAGCACCGTATTCTGTCCATACCCTCCATAAACTAATAACCAACCATGATGTAAAATGTGATGCATTCAGTCTAACTTTAAAGGTCCCATAGTTTTAGAGATCCCAATGCTTGCTGTTCAAGCATTCCCCATAGTCCAAGTTATTATAACTGAGCCATAATATAAAAATGGCACTGAATATAAGTCCATATTGCAAATGATAAATCTGGGCATAGCAAAGAGACATTGAACCAGTGTAAGATTTAAAACAAATAGGTTAAACATCCTGTTTGATAGCTCCAATCCAACATCTCTAAGCAGTGACAAGTCTCCAAGTCCTATAATCCTAAACAGTAATCAGTCTCTGGATTCAATTTCATTCCTCCAACTTGGCTCCTCACAGGCTGGGGAACAATGCATCCCAAGCAGGCAGCTCTCCTTGGTGGCTGTCTCACAGTCCTGGAATTTCAGAAAGTTCCAGCATCTGTAACACGACCCACAGTTCATCCTTATGGATTTATCAGTCCTCCATGTAGAGACTTTCCAACAACCTTGTCTCACATTGCCCATGGCCATTTCCAAAACAAAACAAAAAAAAAACTGCATTGCAACTCCAATGGCCTTCTCTTTCCTGCATTTGTCATATTTCATAGCACCAGCTGCTTTTAGCCAAGTCTAGACAAAACTCTTTCTTCCCCTTCTAAGTCAAACCATACAGCCCACAGTTCCTGCTGCATTTAGGTCACTCCACTCAGACCAGAATCCACCAAGCTGTAATTACAGGACTTTACAACAACATCTCTTAGGCCAAGGTTTCAAATCCTTCCATATTCTTCCTATAAATCAGTTCCAAACGGCCAAAATCCATAGTCAGGTTTCTCGCAATGATTCCACTCCTCTCGCACCAATATTATTATTAGCTTCATTGCTGGTACAAACCAACAGACCAAAAGCAGCTGATGGGAGGAAATGATTTATTTTGACTTACAGACTTGAGCAGAAGCTCCATGATGACAGGAAAAATATGGCATAAGCAGAAGCTGGACATCACCTCCTGAACAGCATCAAGTAGACAAGAGCAGCAGCAGCAGTGTGTCAAACATTGGCAAGGGGAAGCTGGCTAGAACTCTAATAAGCCCACCCAGAACAGCATGCCTCCTCCAGTAAACTTCCCATTACCAAATTACCATCAGCTGGGCCCCACACAGTCAGAACACATAGTTGATGAGGAACACCTGAATCAAACCACCACACACAGCTTCCCATAGACTTCCAGATGGTAGGCTAGTTTGGGCTTCATCTACCACTTCCAGAAATGGGAAAATGCTACTTTGTGGGGTGTGGGATCTCTGTCTGAGGAGCCATCTGGGAATGGTGGCCACAGAACCTCCATGAAGAAAGCAAGTCAAGACTGAGAGACAAAATTAAACCAGAGAACAAGAGATGAGGCAGAAACATGACAGATAATTTCCTTACTCTCCCTTCATTTCCTCTGTGGCCAAAATTGCATCAAGCATGCTCTGGAAAGTCTGTAACTCCTAACTTGCTCACTGTAGATTACTCTAGCATGATAAGACATTCGCTGTGTCACTTCCTACATCACTTCTTGATTCTCTGTATCTGAGATTTTTCACCTCCCAAATAAAGTACAATACTTAAATATGCCATTGTTTTTCAAAACAATAAAACAAAATATTAGAAAAGCAACCAACCAAGAAAAACCCTTGCAGATACAATGGATGCAATGGTTCTCCACCAAATTGTGTTTCTTCTGAGTGTCTAGCTTGATCACAGAGAAGCAGCTGGCCAGCAGGAGACTTTTTTTCAGCCTCCTTTGGATCAAAGTTTGGACAGTTAACTGACCAAGGGAATGTGAGCATAAATGAAGCAAGTCCCTTCTATGCTAATAGGCTTATCACCCTTCCCTCCTCAGCCATTACTCTTAACCACTATGCTTTATTGCTTCTGTAGTAGTAGTATCTATAATAATCAATACAATTGGGATTCATTACATTAGCCTTGTGCCAGGCCCATTATATCAATGTTGTCACACATAGTTCTGTGAGCTAAATTCTCTCTTCTCTTAATATTCCCAGATTGCACTTAAAATAACCAGACATAATAACAAGAAAATAATAAAATGTGAACTTGACATCTGTAACCTAAGGTGGTCTAAGTTGAAGATCTTTATATCTACCTAATATGACATACCAATTCTCAGCACATTTCGGTTGCTTATGCGAATTTTTTTAAGTCAAAATAAATATATCCTATATTTAAAATATATACATACCATAGGGAAAATATGTACTTTATTTTGAAGAAAGACAAGCAAGGAAGTGGCTGTATTTCACTGACCAAAATGATAAACCACAAAGAATCAAGCTTCATAATTAGGATTTGTTTTCTGAGAGAGCCTAAGGTGAGGTTTATTGAGGGATGGTAAACTATTATCCATTTGTAAAGCATCCTATCAATTTCATTGATTTTGTGGTTATTAAAAATTGTGTAAGATATAGAATTTATTGTGGCTAATGACCAAATCTTGAGAAAATGATAACCAAAGAACATGGCCTCATTTATAGTGACATTGATCACTGGATTTCGCTATTTTCCTGAGGAAGTTTATGTTAAAAACATAATGGAATTCACTTTTCTGATTTTTTATGTGTTTATTTTCATTTCTACTTGTCATTACCAGATGTTAGACTATAGCTTTCTTCTAATTATTAATGTGAGAAGAGAACATGTGCATGTAATGGTTATTATATTTTTTGAGCACACTGTTTGTGGTGTTTCTTTGTTTGTTTTTGAGACAGGGTGTCTCATGTATCCCAGGCTGGTCTTGAACTTACTATGATTTTCAACCTCTAATCCTCCTGCTTTTACTTCCCAAGTCCTGGAATTAAAGGCATGCACTACCATGTTCATTTGTATGTGTAGTGCAGCTGGGAATGGACCCTAAGATTGTTCAAGGTAGGCAACTGCTATACCCACCAAACTACACTGGTGGCCCTGCAGTTTCTAGCATAAGGAGCCCTGATGAGCTGGGGTGATGGCTGACTAGTTAAAGATACCTGCTTACAAAGTGCATTTCCCAAGTACCTAAGTAAAGCCAAACACACAAAGTGGCATATGCATCTGGAGTTTGTTTGCAGTGGAGAGTCCTTTCTGTACTCATTCTCTCTCTCTCTTTCACTTTCTCTCATAAATTAATAAAACTATTTTTTAAAAGAGCATTAATGTATTATACCTGTGCTGACAGTGTAAGAAGACTTGCATTATGAGATTAATGTTAAACATTGAAAATGCCTTAGTAAGCATTTAAAATACCAGCAAAGGCTGGTAGTCCTATTTTTAATCCCTCTATTTTTCATGATCTTTTTGAGCAGGGTTATGTATTAGGGCTCAATACTCACTGAGCAAGGATAAAATTATTCCATATTCATTTTGCACAGAATACTCAATACTTTATGAATAGTTTTCTGATTGGAACTATTTTCATCATTTTGCTAAATCACATCATCTTATATCTTTAAATAAGTTCATTTTGTTGTTCAAATCACAGTGCAGTGAAAGCATAAGATGCATGATATTATTTCATTAATGCTTATGTTCATTATTCACAATGGAAGTAAACAGTATTAAAAAGTAAATTTTAATAAGTCATTTATATTATTCCATTTTTGCTTTCAAGGATGCTACTGAATGGATGGTTATAGTTTATTAAATGTCTTTTTCAAAAACTTTTTTTGTCATTAGAAGCAAAGTTTTTAAAAAGCGTGACTCATAGAAGTGGAACATGGAATGGTGGTAACCAGGAACCTTGCAGTGATCTGAAAGCCAAGAGGCCCCCATAGCCTCATGTGTTTGTGATTAAGCTTCGTACTCAGTCTCTAGCTACTGGAGTCTTTGTGGGGGATGAAGACCTGCTGGAGGAGATGTTTCCCTGAGGGGGGCACTTTGGATTTTAGAGTCTAGACCAGCTGGCCAGTGCCAATGAGGTCACTGTGGTTGCTTCTCATTTGCTGATATGCAATAATATGTGCCATCGCTTTGCTTTTCTGGGCTTGGCTTTCCCTGCCACGATGAAACTTCCATTCAAAACTCTAAGCTGGAAGTAAACCCTTTCCTCCCATAAGCTTGTTTGGGTTTGATATTTTATCCTAGTAATGATAAGGTAATAGCAACAGATCTCAGTGGGGTAGAGAGATGTTAGTCTAAGGATATAGGATTCCAGTTAGACAAAAGAAGTCTGTTGATCTATTTTATAACATGGTGACTGATGATTATTACCAGGAGAATAGCTTCTAAATCTTCTTACTATAAAAATGAATATATAAAGTGATAGATATGTTAATTACTTTGATTTAATTAGTTCACAATGTCCACATTTCTCCTTAAATGTATAATTTAATTGTGAAATTTGGGCGTGAGATGTAAAGCTGCCTGGCATGGGTGAGATCCTAGGTTTGAGACAAAGCAAAACAAAAAACAAAGATAACAGAAAAAAAACAGAACTTAAATCTGCCAGCCATTGCCTCTGATTGAAAGAATTAGTATAAAAAAATGAAAAATCTAAAAGTTTTGTAAAATAAGAATCCAACAGTAAATATGAAGGTCTCATTTTGGAAATACTGGTTTCAGAAGCAAGAAAATTTTAATGAAGAAATTAGTCCCTAAAATGTTTATTATATTTTAGAGTTTATATTAAGAATGACAGTGAGCTTTCTGAGCACTATCTGATGAAGTAAATGGGGTCCTTTTGGCCTGATGGTTGATGAGTGTAGAGACTGCAGAACTTTCTCAATCCAGAAGGACTTTATACCAATAGGCACTCTGGAGTCACACCATATCCTTTCAGTGTGCAGCTAGTTCTTGCTGATGTGCAGGTGCACCTGTGTTCTTTCTCAGTTCTTAAACTCTGAATTCATGGGGAGGTCAGAGAATGACTTCCAGGTACTTGTGCTTCACCTTCTTTGAGACAATGTCTCTTCCTTCTTCTGCAAACAAATTGCCCAACTGGTAACAAATAACAAACTAGCTGACCCTCAAGCTTGGACTCTCCAGGCTCTGCTTCCCATTATCTAAATAACATTGGAATCACAGATGCATGTGTCACTTTGCATCCAGCTTTATGTTGTAGGAAATTGAACTTGGGCTGGAAGGCTTTGCAGGCAAGCACCTTTACTCACTGAGCAGCCTACCTAGCCCAATCATTGCTTAATGTAATTTTTATGATTTATTCAGGGTAAATATTTGATTTGTGTACCTAATTTATTTATGTATATAAACATAGATTTCTCAAGTTAAAGGAGACCAATGTGTGGAAAACATTTAAAAAACTCTTATCTAACCATGTGTTCATATATTTTATATATATGTGTATATACTATATATAATATATTTTATGTTTTATATATTTTTCACATATTTTGCATTCATGTATTATTTTAATAGACTCAAGGCCTCAGAGGAAAATTCAAACTGATAAACACATGAAGCAATAAGAGTACAGATAGTTTCAAAAGAATTTTTTGTTGCTTCTGCGTTAAATGAGAGTAAACCATAACTGTGGAAGAATCAGCTTACTCTTGACCGGACTTAACTATAGTATTGATTGATTAAAGACACATTACCTGGGTCATACTAACTCAGTGTATGTTTGTTTGATTCTAGAATTCAGATGCCCAGAAAATTCCAACATAACTTTTTTTGAGATTTTTTTCCTTCATAGCATATCTAAGCTCAACTCTCTTCAAGGCTTATTTTGTCCTATTTTTCATCTGGCAATAAATTTCATTTCTTTCCGCAGCTCTCATACTCTATTCATTCTCTGTCATTTGGTCACAGTTTTCATTCCTTTGTATGCCTCTGCACAAACTTCCACATATTGAAATAACAACTATCCATCAAATTTAAATTTAATTTAAATCTCCCATAGAGGTGAGCTCTCCATCCTTTAACTCTTCAGAATAAAAAAGGAACATAAACAAGAACCAAACTCTACTATGTTTCTTATTTCCTCATTCTATGATTCGGCATCAATTTTATAAAGTCAAAAGACTGTATCTTGATCATATATTTATGCCTTATACGTAGCCCTAATGAGCAAGCTGTTCATGATAGGGTCTTAATACATATTTTTATGAAGTTCTCATCCCACCAAGGGTTATATAAATAGCACAAAGTTGATTAAGCAAAAGCATACTGAAAGTGAGGTAGGTTGTAATGAGAAGCAATGCTATTTGTATCCACTCTTCCTCTAAAACTACCAGGAACAATGAAAAATGCAGGATACAGTTTCTTTATTAAATTACCTCACAGTGAAAATCTGAGAAGACATTGGGGATTGAACTGACATGTGATGTCTGTGTGTGTGGTAAGGGCTGGGAACTGCAACCAGAGACGAAAACGGACTAGCAAAGCAAAGGAACTGAGGTTCTATTCCTACTGCACAAAGGAGCTCAGCCTCACAGTAGAACAGAACAAGGCCATGCCCTAGTTGTTATTAAATGATAAAGGAGATGAATATTAATAGGTTTTCTTTCTCTGGTCCCAAAGAAGCACACACACACACACACACACAAAAAAAAAAAAACACAGTCTTGGTGTGTAAAGGACAGTCTAGTCCTTGAGAATGTGCAGCACATCTGAACCTCTGCTATTTTGGAGATACAGTCTGAGAATTTTACGCCATAAATCCAAACGACCAGTGCCTGCCAGTGTCCCAAGCTGCTTGACAGAGATGTGAAGCAGTTCAGTAAATCATGTAAAACACCTCAGAGCATCGCCTATCAGCATACTTTGATCATATTGAACAGTGCATGACAAAGATAACAAGACACACCAAGCCAGCAGCAAAGCAGCATGAGCAAAGAGTAGTGGAGAAAAATGGACCTGTAATCAGATCCCACAATCACAAGACTGAGATCATGAAACAACTCTCTCTCCTGGTTTCATCAAAATAATGAAAATACCTGTAGGAAAGAAGTAGCTAAGGCAGATGACAAACTTAACAGAAAAAAAAAAACTTCTTGAAATGAAAATCGTACTAATTGAAATTAGAAAGAACATTGACCACATGAGGGACTAAAATATGGAACTAGAAGATACATAAAGAAAAAATCACAATGTAACTCAAAAAGTCAAAAAAAAATACAGAAAAAAAGAAAGAAATGTAAAACATTTGGAAAATATATTAGGAAAATTTAACATAGGTTTAGCTGAAATTGGGGGAAAATGAAAGAATATAAAATGAGCTACATTTGAAAAGCTGGAAATCTGAAATATATTCATGCCAATAATAAATGCAATTACCAGACTGGACCAAGCTTGTTCCAGTTTGAGGTGAAGTGATCAAGACTGAAACCATTTATATGGATGTACAGGGGCTTCTTTGCTTTGTAGAGTTGAGTCTTTTGTGAGAGATTTCATCCTTCCTAGAATTTGGATTGCAGCATTTTATATTGTCTTTTGTGCTATGAAATGATTTGGACAGTGGGTGATTTGTTACTGTTGACTGTTCTTATTAGAAAACAACAGACACAATGCACAGTCCTTGTGATGGTTAGGTTTTGTTGTCAACTTGATCTTTTTAATTAGCTTGGGTGGGTCTCTGAGGATGTTTACAGGAAGGCAGCCTGTCAGCAATGGGCAGGATGTAAAGAAGCTCAAAGAAGCTGGAAGTAAACATCCTTTCCTGTGTGGGCCATGCAGGAAAGAAATTCCAGAGACAAAGGAAGCCATTAAGTCTGGGGAAGTGTTGTAAGACCCCACCCTAAGGGTATATAAAGGGGAAGAAATTCTCTCCTTGGCTCTCCTGCCTGTTCCCTGTTCTGTGTGTGTGGTGGAGGTGATGGTTTTTTCTCTCTGCTCAGACCTGTGAAAGAGGGCCAGTCTCTTTTGCTGTTACAGAACTTCCCCTCAATCTGTAGTTTCAATAAATACTTTCCTCCCCAAAACTCTGCCTGGTTTGGAGATTCATCCCAGCAGTGTGTGGCTATGACAGTCCTTTTTCCCTTTAAGAAGCCTCTGAGGACCCAGAGTCAGAGAATTGTTAATCTACACAGGCCAGCGAGCTGATTCTGTGCCTATTTTCAGAAGAAGGCAGCTCCTGATAAAAATGCAACTTGGATATTGCTGCGCAATGAGTGTGTGTGTTCCCCTAAACTTCACATTTGGGATCCTAAACCCCAGTGTGATAATGTTAAAGGCAGAGCTCTGGGGTAGTGACGAGTTCAGGGAGGCATAGCCTTTATGAGTGGGATTGGCACACTCTCTGTGTGTTCTTCACCATGTAGGGCTACAAGAAATTGATCAAAGGAACACAAGGACACTTACTGTTGCAGTTAGTTTCTCATTGCTGGCAGAAAGCATCCAACCCAAAGCAGCTGATGCAAGGAAAGGGTTTATTTTGACTAAGAGGATAGAGAGGTAACTCCGTGATGGCATGGAAAACCATGGCATGAACAGAGGCTGGACATCACCTACTGGACAACATCAGGTGGAAAACAGCAGGATAGAGTGTCAAACACTGGCAAGGGGAACCTGGCTATAATACTCTTAATAAGTCCGTTCCCAAAAGCACATCTCTAATTTGGTAATTGGTAAGGATTCAATTCCCAGATTACCATAAATTGTGGCTCAAGAATTCATAACACATGCTTTTGTAGGGGACATCTATATCAAACCACTACACATGCTATCACCACAAACCAGATCTACCCATGGTTTGATCTTGGACTTTACAGCTTGCAAAGCCACGAGAATTTAGCATCTGTGCTTTAAGATGCCCAGTCAGAGGTTTGATTATAATCGCCGTATGTGGAAAACACAGATGTTCACTGGAAGGACTTCAGGGAGAAAAACAGGTAGCCAAACATAGAGTGTCGGCACAGATGTATCATTATGTAACTTGCTGAATGGAAGAAGGTGGGGCTTTTGGAAAACACTGATGGAAACCTAAAGGATCCATCTAGGGTCCACAATGACAGCTGATTCCTTTGATGTATTGATTAGTAGGTGTTCAGACACTTTATATTCTGCTACTCTTGAATACATATTTGTTTTTGAAACCTTGTATGACAGTTCCTTCAATTAATAAATCCTCTGTTCTATAAATGTGTGAATCACTTCAAGTCCAAAATGAACAGAGTAAAATAAAATCTCCACTATCCTACGTAGTCTATAGTATGCACTGTGTAAAATATTTTAATTTTGAGAGAATAGAAGCAGGGATAGTCTTTATTTGTTTACAGCAATATGGATTTTGATGTTTGCTTAGTTTCTTGCATTCCTAACCAATTTTGTTGACGAATATGACTATCTCCGTCTTATAGATGAGGTTTCCAAACTCAAGGAAATCAGTAACTCTGTCAGCTACTACGTGGAAAAAAATGGAACTCAATCCCAAGGGTCTGACTTTAAAGCTCGTTTCCAGTTACAGGGTAGCTTGCCTCACTCCCTGATGCAGTAATATCCCCAAAAGATGGGTCTATGAAGATTAAAGTCCTTCACCACATCTGCCCTCATTCCACAGTGTCTCCTGATCCACTGGAGGAAGGGAGAGGCCTTTCCCCAGAAACACAAGGAACTTCAAGGACACAGCTGAGCGGGTGCAAGAGAAACTCAGAAACTTGAGCAGAAATCTTTTGCAGAACAAAACCACAGCATCTTTAATCAAGGCCTGGCAATCACTGCATCGTCTGTCTGCGACTCTAGTTGGTAAAAGTGGGCTATCCCACCAGGCCTTAAATACTTGCTTAGAAATGAATCCAAGAAGTTGACAAGCAAGACAATTCATGCAGCACAAACGCAGATCTGTAATTCTCTTCCCCATTGCCCCAAAACAGTTAGTTCCTGCCCTGAATTCACTTGGAAAACAAAGAGAGCCCAGGAGAAACTGTAAGCATGTTGAAAATAAGGCCAGGAACTTCCAAAAAAATTAACAAATTTTCTTCAATGAGTCAAATCTATTGTCACTCTTGTAACAGTTCTGAAGGTTGAACTCGAGGCATACAATTAGGGAGCTAAGTTGCAAGGTTTGCCTACAATTCGAAAGTGAGTTTTCTTTCACCTGTATACAATTAAACAGCTAAGAATTATATCCCCTGGTAAGAAGAGATTAAAATAATAAAATAAAAGTAAAGCAAATGCTCTAATATGGACTCTAATCCCTCCCATTAGCCCACACATTCACAGCCTCCTCTCCAGTGGAATTCTCACTCAGCAGGACCAAGATCATCTTCTCAGCAGCCGGGCCCAGCAACGCTGGCGACTCTCCTCTTTCTGATGGCCCCTGAACACTCATTCATCCAGAAGACAATGGCCCTGCAAGTGTGGAGCGGTTCTTTTGTGCTTGGCCCTGGGGTATTTTATATTTCTTCAAAAGATTATCTCAATCTTACTGTGGCCAAAAAGAAAAATAAAACAAATTCCTAAAACAAATGTCTGAGGTAGTTTAAAATACAAAGACTGAGATATATGTTTAATTTATTCATAATTAGTTTACAGATTGGACCTCACTGAGACTGCAAAATCAGCAAGCCACTTATGGACAAAGACTATTGCAATTATCGGGAGTAAGCCAAATGTTACCTTTTGTTCTAACTAATTTTTTTCCCCACAAAAAAGCATCTCTTAGCAAACCATGCTCTGTTTAAAGAGGATTCCATAGCAAACATGACTAGTGGCTGCCCAGCAAAAGAACTTCTCGTTTTATTACCTGCCAACTATAAATTAGTTCATTGTGCTCCCCCCCTACCAAGTCACCCTGTTCCCAGCCGCCCATCAGGCTGATGGGCTGTGGCAGATTGGTTCCTGCCTAGGGTCCTTCTTAATCAGAAGGCTGTCACACACACTGCCTACCCACCCTCCCCTGCATCTTGAGGCATCTTTTGTGCTTGGGCATCGAGGTTCGATAGATTTGCCCCCAGTAACTACCCCCAAATTACCCCACCCCTGTCCAAAATCTCTGTGAGCAAGCCAGGTTTTCCTCCGGGTATAGTCAAGATACTCTACAAATATCTCTTTGGAATAACTACTGAACACAGAAATTGCATTAGCTCCATTAGAGGTAGTTGTAGAAATACTCAGAAAAGTTAGCTGGATATAGTGAATGTCACAGTGAAATTCAAATAAAAAATCACTTTGTTAACTTGGAGTGTTTTCTCATTGGTAACACCCTGTATTAAGGTGCCATTTATAAACAGTTTATTATTATTTATTTATGTTTGAGGCACTTTATAGCATGCGAGATAACAACTTAAATTCATGTATTAAAGATGCACATACATGGTTTAATACGATTTACGTCTTATAATATTCTTTAAAACAGCTTCCCATAGTCTCATCCGTTAAGCATTTATTACTAATGCATTTTATAATACGTTATTTGAGCAAGTAGCTGCATTTAGTGATTATTTCATAAATAAGAATAAAGCACTTATAAATGGCACCTTAATTTAAAGTGTTACCTTCACATTACTGGATAGCTGCTCGCCATTCATCCCATTTTGTGATTATTCTCCAAATGCACCACTTAATAAAACCGACACTAAGTTCTATTTTCCCTTCATCTGATTAAAAGGTGGGGACTCAACAGAGTCATTCCCTCCATTTGCTTTCAGCTGCTGGTAGCTCAGAGGCTCTGGAGCCATTTCTGATGAAACCACCGTGATTTCTGAAAGATGGGAACAGTCAAAACAGAGAACTACCTACCAGATTGGACAGAGCTTGCTGCTTGGATTCTTTGTAAAATTCAATTTTTTGACTTGAAAGAACAATCCAGGAGGTAGACCAGTTTTTCCTTAGGAAAAGAAAATATAGTATCAGTAGAAGAAATCATTTATAAGTACAATCTAAGTAACATTCCCAGTGAGCAAGGAAGTTTTTAGGTAGTCTTCCTGAAAGATTTTCCTTTATTATTCCATATTTTAAAAATTATGACTTTTATAGAAAAACCTTTCTGTGTGTGTGTGTGTGTGTGTGTGTGTGTTTGTGTGTGTGTGTATCCATTTGTCTTGCTGCAATGAAAACTCTTAGCAAGGTCAAAGCAAGCTAAGACTCTGGATCAGAGCTCTTTAAGAAATTAAAAAGCTAACTACTTTGCATGTCCCTCCTTAATATCAAAATAATACTATCTATGATCACTAGTAATGAAAGAAGTGAAATTAGAAACATGCATTTTCCCTCTTTACCCTGGAATTAGCAAGGACTAAAGGGCTGGTAGGTCATACCAAAAGTAAATGAGTTAGTAGGAAATTGGTTCCCTTGACACTATCTCTTCCAAAGACTTGCAATTTATAAGAGGTAGATATTGATTAGGCAGTCAGAGCAACTGAACCCCAAAAGTGATTTTTTTCCTTGACTAAAAGTGGGAAATGTCACTTAAGCCTGAAGAAACCTGATGTCACACCCTCCAGGACAGATTTCTAGATTAAGATTGCACCTTTCCTAGAGCACAGAAACTCTGACCCTTACCCAAGATTACTGACAAAGTTGTAAAAAATCTTGTCTTTGTCACATAGTAAACTGTAAACCTGTCTTCCTCAAGTAGCCATTCCCCATAAAAAGACAAAACAAAACAACAATAACAACAATAAGAGAAAACAGATCCATAGCTTGAAGTGGGCTTCTCAAAGCCCCTCTTGCCTCCCTGGACAAGAGCTCCACTTCACTTTCAGGCTTAAGCCTCATTCTCTTCTTCTCGTAGAGTTTTAAGCTATACTAAAAACTTTATGAGCCTTATCCTCTGGTCCATGGATTTCATTATTGGGATTCATATGATAAGGATCTGGGAATGCCCTAAATTATTGGTATATTGACATAGAAGTAACTCAATATTCGTGAATAACAACTTGACAATACTTTTTCTAAATCATCAAAAATCATATGTAGTTCTTTGAGTTAAAAATGTCTTCAAATTGAAATTTTTCTAAAGAAATGTTCCTGTGCTAGGGAGATGGCTGTCAGTAAAGTACTTGCTGCAGAGGCATGAGACCCTGAGTTCAGATCCCTAGCACTGACCTAAAAGCTGGCTTCAATAGGTTGAGGCAAAGATGTGAAGACTGGGGCTTGCTGGTCGGCTGGTCTACCTGAATTGGTGAAGGCCAGGTGCAGTGAGGAAATTATCTCAAATAATAAAGTCAGCAGTGATTGAAAGAGACACAAGTCATCTACCTCAGGTAAGCATATTCATGCACACACAGGTGCATTCCAGCCCTCACACACACACATGTGCCCACACAATAACATATGTACACATACATGCATGAACACTGCACACACACCAAAACAGTCTCAAAAGTTACTAAGGCAATTCTATACCTAAACCACTGCAAATAGAATGCTTACATAAACTGCTCATAACAGATTTATACACAATGACCAGTAAGTTGTAGAACACTGATGTGAGCCACTTTTAACATACCCTATAGTAACAATATCTAGTTCATGGCACAATGCAGTAATATTTGCCCCGGACTGTCTTCCCCCAGGTCAACTACTTCTGATGATTCATTCCATTTGCCAAAATAACAAGTATTGCTTATCCAAAAGTACTTTCTATGATTTTCTCAACATATATTTATGATAAATTAATTTTTTAAAAATTTCACTTTCATTGACATCATTACAATATACACCCCCCAAGCAATAGAAATCATTTCATCCTTACAAAATATCTTCAAATCCTGAAATGCCTTGGACATCCTAGTTTTTGATACTATATTTGTTGAATTAATGATCATATTTTGGCTGGGGAAAAAGTTTAGATATAGTACTAATTAAACCAGGAAGTAACATTATGGCCTTTGGTTTCCCTTGGCATTTCTTAGTACTTCCAATCTTCTCTTTCTGAGCACATTACTGCTTATGCACTTCGAGTATGCATCAGAGTCCTGAAGAGGATGCCTTTTTAGGTGCTAAGAAGATTAATAAGATTAAAATCTGTAAGATTGAACCAACTAAATTATATTTTAACATGCTTCGATTCCACATTTATTTCAAAAATGATCTCATTGTTTATAAAAAATAGTTTTTAAAAGTTTACAGTAAAGACTTCATTCAGGCATATAGAAAACCACAGGAAAAATATACCAAAAACAATGTCAAGATTTTGTGTAATTCATTTCCATTTTCCATTTAGAATCTAAATAGCTAAATCCTCAAATGAAAGACCAGTTTGGATTCACAAAAAAAAGCTACTTTAACATGCCTGTAGCTTTGTTCATGATGACAGGCCATTAAAACATGCAAAGGATTCCCAGGTGTGGTGGCAAATGCCTTTGATTTTGATTTCAGCACTTGGGAGATAGAGGTAGGAGGCTCACTGTGAGTTTGAGGTCATCCTGAGACTACATAGTGAGTTCCAGGAGAGCCTGGCCTAAAGCTAGATACTACCTCAAAAAACAAAGAACAGGATTACCACACACACTAGAAACATAATGCTACACAGTACTCTGTTCTAGGATCCACTTGTCTTCAAATGCCCAGTCCTCATTATGTGATGAAAAGTTAGAAAAAGAGAGGAATTTATTTATTTTCCCACTGCCTTACAGACTCTTCTCTTTGTAGATATCAGCATAAATAATAGAGGAAATTTAAACAGACAAAGCTTTCTGTTGATGCAGTCATATTATTAGAAGATTTGGAAAAGAGAGGAGAGAAACATTTTGGGACTGCTGGTCTAGACCTGACATATTGTATCCCCATCCTTCTGAACATCTGTGGCCAGGGAGAACTGCACACCCTCACACATGACAACTCCATCTTAACACTCTGTTAGATTTCAAATGCTATTTTTCATCTTCTAGCAAGAAGACACTACACCTCACTGGCTTCCTATCTATAGAAATTCCTGGGTCAAAGGTTCTGTTTGTGATGTAGAGATTCTAAAATTTGCTTGGCAAAGCTGGGCTATTTCATAAACTTGGAACTGGAACTTGTTAGAACTGAAGTTGCATGGAATTCAATTATCTCCATCTTCAGTGTTAGACTTGGAGCTGCAGTGAACGAAGTCCTTGCTAGGTAAACCAGAATGAGGAGCCTAACCCTTTACCTAACTCTTTGAAAGAGTGGTAGTCATGCAACTATCCAATTCAATCCCAAAGCTTCCTTGCCCCTTCTCAGGCACGTGTCAATGATACCATCTATTATGTTGCCTTTCTTTCTGTTCTGTACAGGTTACACCATCTGGAATCCATGTGCAAGGTGCACTGTAATCACTGCAAGTTCATTACACACCTACTATGTAAGGGAAGACTTGTAAGGAAAAATAAGAGGAAACTCAAAGATTTCATCTCTAACTAGAAGACAGACCCTCAACATTTAAACAAACAAACAAAAAACATCTTCTAACTATTAGAGGCTGTATTTTGCCAAGGGTGCGCATTTCTCAGAGGACATCCAGGGCACTCTCCTTGCCTCCAAGCCCATGAACCTTCTCTAGGGAAGGCTGTCTGGAACAGGGCCTTGTAGCTCTCCTGTTAGTTGATGTGAGCAATTCTATGTAGGGTCTCATGGCAGGAGTTGGAAGAACCCTTTTCTTCTTGGAGCAAAACAGCCTCTAACCCTGGTGGTTGTGATATTCTAAGCTGCCCACCCGGCTCCTTGGCTTCCATCCCAGCAAGCTGGGCAGCAGGTAAGCTTATCAGTCAACAGGAGACAGCTGATAAATCCACATTTCATCCCGGAATTTTTTGCAATGTTATTCCACACAAGAGGTAAGCTGTTCAATAAGTTTAAGGGTTTAAAAAAAACCACATGGCTCAGATCAGCGGCAGCCAAGGGAAGAAGCAGCTTTGTTCCAAGGAGATAGTTTCTGCCACGACTTTGATGAAAGCACGCTTTCTCTTTCTCCTAACTCCTGCCATGAAGACCTTCGTAGATTTGCTCACTACAGCTAACAGGAGAGCTGGAAGACCCTGTTCCAGAGATGACTATCCTATAGAAGGATGGTGGGCTTGGGCAAGGAGAGTGCCCTGTGTTAAATCCTGCCTCAGGAAGCTTCTGTTTTCTTCTTGGAAGGATGGATGGATCATTCACCTCTAAGAGTTACTCACAGGATTTTCTGTTTGGTTTTTCCTTTGGTGTTTCTATGTTTAGGGTTTGTCTTCTAGTCAGAGAGAAGGGTACTGGGAATAATGGGACTTCACACAAACTTCCAGGTTGTAATCAGATGAGGGGTTGGTGTTAGACATTTGGTGCAGGAAATAGATCTTCATACAGAAAAAAATGCAAGTAGCTTTCATTTTGTGACAAAAAAAGTCACATCTAGAGATAAAGGTACTAACCAGGATTAGAAAAGAAAAAAAAATGGATTCATAGCAGAGCGTTCCTACAGCAGTACGCAGTGAAGCAGGGTGTTTTGTGCAACTGGAATGCTTCAAAGAATTTTCTTCAGGTAAGTTGTGAGTAGAAAAGTTGAAAAAAAATGGAAGAGGAAAAACAAAACACAACGCTGGACACAGGCATCAGCTCGACATTCTCCCAAATGGACACCGGATGGCAGCACAGAACAGCAGCTTTAACTGCTTCTGTGGAGATGGCAATGGACCTTCCAACATTCATTACCATTATCAGGACCCATGAGACTGAGCTCGAAGGTCAACACACTAATTGTCTCCCTGCATCAGAGCTTTACCTTTGTCTCCATTGTCTCCCGTGCCTCCTTTGGGGGATGCCGCAATGGCAGACCAAGAATCAGAGGAAAATAGATGTGAATATGT
The DNA here is from genome assembly GCA_004024765.1 of Zapus hudsonius. NCBI lineage: Eukaryota > Metazoa > Chordata > Mammalia > Rodentia > Dipodidae > Zapus > Zapus hudsonius. The sequence continues at coordinate 27,511 of PVHP010022746.1, forward strand.
TCATACATTTCAGTCTCTCTGACTGGGTCATGCTGGACTTTATTGGGTTCTGTACCTGGTGGAACTGAAAGTGATTTACCCCGGGTCCCCTGAACGACTGACTCCTAAGTCCCTAAACATTTTGATGTCTGCTCAGACTAGTATCTCTGGGAACTCACGTCATCTGGCTCATCTTCTTTCTTGTAATGTAGCTGGGGTGAAAGTTGAGTCAGGGACTCTGAGGTATAAACCATACAACCCTTCCTGATTTGCAAGAAAAAAGAAAAAGGAGATACATTGAACTTGTGTGAACTTATTGCCTTTCAAGAAGAAAACATAAAGAAAAAAAAAAACAAGTTTGCTTTAGGAGGACACCTTAGCCTCATGTTCTAAAGAAAAGTCCAATCAGGTGACCATGAGGTATGTCTTCATGTACACATACAAGCACATGCACTTGAACCCCCCCCCCAACACACACATCTAAGAACTGGCTTCGGGATCCATGCAGGCATTAGTACACATGACTACTGCAACACTTATCAGCATTCTTTTTAAAAAATATTTTATTTATTCATTTTCAAGGAGAGAGAGAGAGAGAGAGAGAGA
>PVHP010022747.1:6008-28161 GCA_004024765.1 Zapus hudsonius
CTCTGTATCTCTGCTTGAAAATGAATAAATATTTAAAAAAAAAAAAAAAAGCCAGGCATGGTGGCACACACTTTTAGTCCTAGCACTCAGGAAAGCAGAGGTAGGAGGAACCACATGAGTTCGAGGCCAGCCTGAGACTACATAGTGAATTCCAGGTCAGCCTGGGCTAGAGTAAGACCCTACCTCAAAAGAACAGAACAGAAAAAAATTTGACCAGGTGTAGGATTGCTTGCCATTACTCCCAGCACTTGAATGCCTAGGGCAGGAAAATCACTAGTTCAGACAGCAAGCCTGAATGACACAGGGAGGTCCTATCTCACACAATACAAGAGCTTAGAGGAAGGCAAAAAGATGGAATGATCATGGTATATTGTTTATATTTTTGGACACTGTCAGTAAAAATAAAGTTAAAAAAAACCTAGCCATAAAAAAATCTAAGAGCAACAACAAAAAGAGATAGAATGTTTCCTAAGTTTCTACACTGCTTCTATTCAAAAAATCAAAAGGATATGGTGCTTGTTAAATGCCACTATCGGGACAACAACATGCTCTGCCTTTATGGCTTCCAGGTAGGTCTGCGATAGGAATCCCACACTCATGGTTTCTCCATTCTTGGTAAAAACGATTGCATCTTTACCCAAACGCATAGACCCTGACTTGAAGCCATTCCCATATAATCCAACTGGGACATGACCATTCACGGTGACTTTATCACTGAAGCCAAAGCTAAAAAAAAGAAAACAAAAACAAAAATGATTTAAACAATGAATATTTATAATCTTTAAATTTTTTAAGTTTAATAAATGTAATAATAACTAAAAAGCCTGGGTTCAAATGCTGATTCCACCCTTCCTGGCTGTGTAGTCTATCTTAATGTGTTTCTCCATCTATGAAATGAAGAAAAATGTCTATCCCACAGGTACATCAAGATTTCTGGTATGTATATAAGAGTTCACACCAGGCTAAATGGTTGCATTATAATCTATGCTTTAAAGACTTTGAAATTTCATCCCACCAATCTCTTCCTCTAGATATGAATATCCTTTTATTCTCAACAAGCCTATATGGCAGTACTAATGATGGAGTTATGACTTGCTGGCAAGGTAAGGAATGCTTAAGGGACAGCAGGAGGACTCTGCTTCTAAACTATTCCTCTATTTGTATTATGGCTCAGTTTCCATTTCAAGCACATTTGATTCACACTGGTATCCTGTTCCCTGCCTCTATACCTCCAGGGCCTTCTGGCTATTTTATGCTTCTTTGTTCTCTCATTAAAGTTCCAACCCAAGAGTAAATTTTATTAAAAATAATTGTTAAGATTGGGTCTCACTTAGCTTAGGCTAACCTAGAATTCATTCTAGCTCAAGCTGGCCTTGAACTCATGAAAGCCCTCTTACTGAGTGCTGAGATTAAAGGTATGAGTCCCAATGCCTGGTATTGTTTCATGTTTTAAAAACAAACTAAGGATAGGAAATTAAATTTTTTATGACACAAAATCCTTCAACTAGGCATAAGCCCTCTTTTTGGGTATGACATAATACTACATACCTCAGCATTTTATGCAACTTATCCGTTGTCATACCATTCCCATTATCAGTGAATGTCAAGCAGATTCGATCACTTATCACTGTCTTGTCAATCCATATCTGTTTAGCATTCACATCGGGATCATAAGCATTATCTGAGAAACAAAAGATTTGGAGAAATTTTGAGTCTGCATCTTATGGAAGTTAGTTCAGAACAATCCTGTAACAAGCAATAGAACACCTTATTACTAAAAAAGCTAACTTCTAGGAACTTCTAAGGATTGACAGCAAACAAAAGCTAAACTGTATTCATGTACTACCACAGAATTGTTTCCAAAGCCTTTCTCATTAAATAGGAAACAGACTGTAAAACATCACTGTACAGGGATGACTAAGAGAAAGACCAGCCAGCCTATCGTGAGGGAAACTACTGAGAGCTGAGTATCAACTAGCACTGGGAATTGGCATGGAAGGTACAGAAAGTGACTAATGAGAAGACAGTATCACTTTCTGGTAAGCTACATAGATGCAACAGTCACCTACCTTCTAAAGTGTCTATAATCATGGCCCTGTCAGGTTAACCCAAGTTTCTTGTGGCTTTACAATTCTATCACTACATGCTTCCCCATTTAACAACCCTGATTAGAAGTATACTCACGTCTCTCAGAATAGGTAAATATAATGAATACGTTAAAAAATAAAAAATATTTAACTGATATCAGTAATAAAATCAACTTGTAAATTACCCAAATCCATCTAAATACTCCTTCTTAATAGAAATATATTTTTAGTGTTTTTTATTTTGTGTGTGTGTGAGAGAGACACATAGATCTGCAAATGAACACCACATACTAGTACCACTTTTTGCATCTGCCTTAATGTGGGTAGCTTGGGAACTGAATCCAGAAGGGCAGTGTTTACAAGCAAGCTTCTTTAAATGCTAAGCCATCTTTCCAGCCTGAAGTCTTTATCATAAGCAATGGTTTTCAAAACATCCTTCTATACGACAGCCTAAAATTAAATTATTTCCTTATTTTTCATTACCAATAATCATACCTTTGAAAAACTTCACTGGCTATGACACTGCCACTGCACAAAGCTAAATTATTTAGTTGTTTGCGGGTGTGTGTGTATGGGTATGCCTGCCACACACAGGCCAGTATATAGAGGTCAGAGGACAATGTCCACCTTTTTCTGAGGCATGGTCTCTTGCCACTGCAAATGAACTGTCTGACTGCAAAGGAAGATCAGGCTAGCTAGCCTGTTAGCTTCGGATTCTCCAGGCTTCACCCCTCATTGTTGCAGGCAGGTTCAGATCACAGATGCCATTATCTGGCTTTACATGGGTACTGGGGAATTGAACCCAAGCCTGAAGGCTTTGCAATCAAGCACCTTTAACTGCTGAGGCATCTCCCCTGTCCTGTAAGTAATCTTTTTTTAATGACTTAAGGAAAGATAAGCAGTATTTCATTAAAAACTTAAGAAGTTTGGAATGCCACAAAAAGCACATGGTAGCTCCTCTATGTTGCCATAAAAAAATAAATAGAGGAGCTGCAATGATGTAGCAGATCAACTCTAGATTTGGGGATAAAAATAAAATCACCTATAAGTACATGGTAGCAGGGCTAACTATATCAAAGGAAAGAAGGGTGTCCTTGTAAGCTGAGCATTGGGGCTCACACCTGTAACCTTAGCATTTGAGAAGCTGAAGCATGGAGGTTGCTGAGGGTTCAAAAGTAGCCTGGGGCAAGCAGTGAGCTGTGGGTCCATGGGTTAGTGGGGAAGTTGCAGCATGCATCAACTCCCTATTCATCCACGGAGCTGGGTGAGCAGAGGCTTGGAATAGCTGTGAGCCAACGGGCATAGTCGCCCGGGAGAACGCACGCGGCAGTAGGCAGTTCTTGTTTATCGTATAGAGAGCAATTGTTTATATAGAGGAAAGTCAGAGGTAGAAGCATAGGAAGCAAGGAGATTGGTAGGGGGCAAGATCTGTGGACATCTCATGAGTTTGATTGGTAGGGGCCAGTATCCTTTGGATACCTATTTTGCATAGATAAATTGAGGGGCCTACATGACTCTATACTTGCATAATAGACATGTATAGAATGGTGATGTCAGCAGAGGAAATGTAAACTTATTGTTTAGGTTTGTTATTGCAGCTGGACTAAGTTTAGGCCTTAAATTGCCTGCTTATCTCAGGGCACAGCTCTAGCCTGCCTGGGGGCTGGAGTGTTCAGGATTGCTAAGATTTATAGGGGCCCTCAGACTTTGCCTCAACTTCCTTATCAGAAGGAGACAGTCCTAGAAGCCTGCCAGACTCAGCAAAACCCTTCATTCTCCATGCACCTTTTAGCAGGGTCCCACAGTGAGCATTGTCTCAATAAACAAAAACCAAAGGGGAGCTTGAAAGATGGCTCAGTGATTAAAGGCACTTGCCTGCAAAGCCTGCTGGCCCGGGTTCAATTCACTAGTGCCCACATAAAGCCAGATGCCCAAAGTGGTGCATGTGTCTGGAGCTCATTGAGGCTCTGGTGCACTCATACTTTCTCTCCCCTTCCTCTCTCAAGTAAACAATTAAATCTAAGATAGGAAGCTCCTTCAGGGGCATGGTAGCACACACCTTTAATACCAGCACTCAGGAGGCAGAGGTAGGAGAATCACCATGAGTTTAAGGCTAGCCTGGGACAACAGATTGAAACCCTACCTCAAAAAAATAAGAAAACAAATTTCACACTGTATGTTACACACTTGAATAAATGAAAAGCATAATTATTTTTTCTTTCATAATCAGAATAAAAACATTTTCAGTATAGATGCTTTGTGAGCTTAGCAAACTAAATACTAAATGCTATGAAGTACTTAACCAGCAGTATTATAGAAGGGTGAGAAGTAGCATTTGACATCAACTGAACAGTTGTTATGCTAAATGAGTGCTACCACTAACATTATCATTCAAGATCCATTTTCAAAGTATAACTATAGATTACTTTTCAACAGTATTTTAAAGTATAATTACAAACAGATAGCATATGAAATATCAATTTACATACCTATTAATTCAGCAACTGCACTGAATGGCCAAGTATGACTAGTGGAATTTGTATGTAAAAACTTCGGGCAAAGCTGAAACAAACCAATGATTCATGTAAATTAATTCAGCTGTGAACTTTTGACAACACCCAATACAATTTGTCTTCATGTTAAACAACACTGAGACCCAATACAAATGGCTTAGCTGCTTGTTCCAAAAATGAAACTTCCTGGAAGATGAGGTAGAGAGCCAACTCAACAGCTTACTTCAACTTCAAGACTTGTTTCAAAACCCTTGCCTCAAGTCCACAATGTCCTAGACTGTCCAATCCTAAACATGTTCTCCGTGTAAGACCTACTTTAAAAACAACCCAGCCACAGTCATAATCTCCCTAGTTTGAGACACAATTTGGCCAAGGGGCATTTCTGCATTCATGTCCCAGGGCTAATCGTTTTACTAGCCTGATCTGCCTCCAATGTGCTCATGAACTTACTAGCTCAGTCTCATGAATTTACTAGCTTGGCTTGATCAACAGGCTTTTCTGTTGCTGTCTCACACTTTGACTCACTTATTCCAAATTCATTGTAACCAAATTTATGACAGTAACATAGCATGCATCCATACACTATGCAAACATTGGATTTAGTGCAGCAAACTATTCTCATTTCCAAATCTTGTAAATCTGATTTAATCCCCATAGTAAGAGTCTGGAAGGATATGCCAATGGTCTCTTGCTATATATAAACAACTCTTATTTTCCTGAGTGATGTAAGCATCAAGTGCATAAATGGGTTTGAAGACCAGGTGTGGTGGCACATGCCTAAAATTCCAACAGTCAGGAGGCAGAGGTAGAAGATTATTGTGAGTTGGAGGCAAACCTGAAACTACAGAGTGAGTTCCAGGTCTACCTGGGCTAGAGTGAGACCTTACCTCAGAAAAACAAAAACAAACAACAAACAAAACCCTGGAGGGGTTAAAAGGCTTGAAATTTTCAATATGCAGATTTGCCATGCCAAGTGTTGGGTGTTCATTTTGAATAGATGCTATTACCATTCTCTAAAGAAAAGAGAAAGGGAAAAAAGGCGATCACTGCATTGTTTAGTGTGATGAACTCCAGAAACAAGGCTAGATTATAATCAAACCAGAAACAGTGCTGCTGCCACCAAGAGCAGTTAGAAGTCTACCTTTCCTCTGACCTTTATATAATCTCCCAAACATCTACTACTCATTAAGTTGAGCTACTACACATCAGCAATATGAAAGATTGGACTTGGACTGGAGAGATATTGTAATTTTTAAAAAATTTTAAAAAAAATTTTTAATGTGTCCACATGTGACTGTGCACGTGTGTGTGGAGGCCAGAAGGCAACTTTGAGTGTCATCCTTCAACAAAGGGGGGCCTGGGGTGCTTGCTTTGGCAGGACATATACTAAAATTGGAACAATATAGAGAAGCATGGTCCCTGTGCAGGGATGACACACAAATTTGTGAAAAAGGGGTCTGGGGAGATGGCACAGAAGAGTTTGTTTCCAAAGCTCAATTCCCCAGCACCCATTCAATTACAGCAGTAAAAACCCTGGTGTACCCATATACACACCCAAAATCCCATTTTTTTTTTCTGCTGTTGTTTACAAGGTACAGTTTGTCTCACTCTAGCCCAAGCTGACCAACTCAGGGATCCTCCTATCTCAGACTTCTGAGTGCTGGATTAAAGACATGTGCCACCAAGCCCACCTCCAAATCCCACATTTTGATGTTACTAAAGTGTCTTAGATAAATACCATACTAAAAATAAGGAAAAGTCTGAAGAAAAAAAGAAATGAATAAGTAAAGTAGGATTTAATAATATCACTGTGAAGCAAGCAAACAGGGCTAGTTTAATAATCTGGAACTCCACTTGGCTTTGTAATGAGCAACTTGGGGTTCCCAACAATGCACTGGCAACCTAAACCCACTCCATATCCAGCTAGCTGCCAGCAGGTACAATCCCTGCAAACAATGCAAAGAATCAGGTTACTCCTTGTTAGCAGCAACTCCTTGGTAACTGTCCTGAATGAACTTTGGCAGGAAGGAGCCTATTTACCATCCTATGGGGGTGTGTTTGATTAAAATTAGATGATGTATCATGGAAAAGTAAATGTAAGTAAAAGAAGATTTACATAATCTAAAACTATCAATCAAAGCCAAGAAACCATCAATCCTAGTAAACACCATCTCTTCCTTCTGAAAAGAAGCCCAGAGAAGATCCATGGCTCTTGGGCACTCTAGGTCAGGCAGTCCACTGCTCCCCTGCAGTGTATCCTGTACAAGATGCCCAAAACCTGGAAACATGTCCAAACAAGATCACCAACAACAGATGCACTGGGGAAAAAAATATGGGTGTTTTTGGTTTGGTCTAAGTTTTTTGTTGTTGTTGTTGAGACCCAGTCTCATGCAGCCTCATACTGGCCTAGAACCCACTATGTACCTGAGGATGGCCCAAATTCTGGGTGAAGAACCAGAAAAATGCCATCCTGGAATTAGAAATTATTTTTTTTTAATATTTTGTTTATTCATTTTCAAGCAGAGAGATAGAGATAGATAGAGAAAGAGAGAGAGAGAGAGAGAGAGAGAGAGAGAGAGAGAGAACGCGCAAGCGAGCACCAGGGCCACCACCTTGTGGGTCTGGCTTATGTGGGTCCTGGGGAATTGAACCTGGGGCCTTAGGCACTGGAGGCAAGTGCCTCAACCGCTGAACCATCTCTCCAGCCCTAGAAATTATTTTGCAACAAAGTTCTGCTTGATTTGACCATACCTTAAACTGGTTTGGAATTTCTGAGTGTGCTCTACCCCTCCCATGAATCAGAAAGCCTAACAGATAGGACAAACACAGCTGCACAGATAAGGGTTAAACATGTCTTAGAAGTTGCTTGTGCTTTGATGAAAGTTATCTAATTATTTTGACTCACATAAAATTTACAGCTAACTGCACTATTTCACCTCTGTAATTCCTGCCCAATTGTACTCCGGTTTGATACATTCCTTATTGGAAATGCTCCAAGTTTTAGAGATAAAAACCCCACTTTTTCCTTTGTTTGCTGCTATTCTCCTGAGCCCTGCATTGGGGCGAGGCAGCTGCTGGCGAGCTTCTGTGTGCACAAATACAGCTTGCTTTAATTTGGCCTAAATTTGAGTCTGTGGTCTTTTCTTTGCGTTTGTGGGTTCAACACTGGAATCACAGGTGTGCACCACCATGCCAAGCAAAGGGTTGAGCTTTAATGGTACCTCAGGAATAGGTAATTTGGCAAATGAAAATCATGTAGTTACCAGGTCCTTTTGCTCCAATAAAGGAGGAGACTTAGGGGCTGGAAAGTCAGTGAAGTTGCTTGGTATACAAGCCATGAGGAGGATCTGGGTTTGGACTCCCAGCACCCACATAAAAATGTCAGGCATTGGGCAGGCATGGCACACCTGCAATCCCAGCACTCAGGAAGCCAAAGTAGAATGATCACCATGAGTTCAATGTCACCCTGAGACTACATAGTGAATTCCGGGTCAACTTGAGATAGAGCTAGACCCTACCTTGAAAACAAACAAACAAATAAAAAAGTTAGGCATGGTGGTATACAGCCATAATCCCAGCAGTGAGGAGGCAGGAATCCCAGGTGCTCATTGGTTAGCTAGTCTTAACAGACTCTGTGACTAGGCTCAGTGAGAGACCCTGTATAGCAGCTACCTTCTTTCTCATTTCTGGGACCAAACACAGGACCAGAAACAGCTTATGGAAGGAAACGATTTCACCTTATGATTTTGAGGGGAAGCTTCATTATGCTAGAAAAAAATGGCATGCACAGACTTCATCAAGAAAGCAGCAGCCAGAGGGAGCTAGCTAGCTAGCAGGGCAGGACTATAAAATTACAAGGCCAAGACCCAGCAAGGCTCCACTTCCCAAAAGGGTATGCTAGCTGGGGATGCAGTATGAGGCTTTAATGACAAATATGAGGCTCTGGGGGACATTTTACATTCAAATTACCACATTCCAACCCTGACCCCCACAGACTCATGGCCATCTCATGATGCAAAATTCATTCAGTTCAACTTTAAAAGTCCACACAAATCTAAAATGTAATGACAGTTTCTAACTGTGAACCCTGTTAAACCAAGCATAAGTTATATATTTCCAACACACTGCGGGGGGGGGGGGGGGAACATCCTGTAGTGGTTTGATTCAGGTGTCCCCCATAAACTTAATGTGTTCTGAATGCTTGATCCCCAGCTAATGGCAGTTTGTAATTGGAACCTTGTTAGAAGTGTGCTGTTGGGGGGCAGGCTTATGGAGGTTATAGACACCTTCCCCTTGCCAGTGATTGGCACACCTTCCTGCCGCTGTTTGCAGGTGATATCCAGCCTCTGCTTATTCTATCATTTTCCCTGCCACCATGGAGCCTCTCCTGTAAGCAAAAATAAACCCATCCCTCCCATTAGATGCTTTTTGTCAGGTTCTTTGTTGCAGCAATGAGAAAGCTGGCTACAACACATCCCCACTCCAAAAGGGAAGAATGGGGGACACAGCAAGGAAAATAGTATTGATGCAAGGACAAAAAACAAGGACAAACAGCAGCTCAATGTCTGGCACCTACAACTTGAGATACAATCTTCTGGGCTTCAGCTACTTGAGACCTGACTCAATAGTTAAGGTGCTTGCCTGTAATGACTAACAACCTATGTTTGATTCCCCAGTTTTGATTTCAACTAAGGCCAAATGCACAAAAGTGGCACATGCACAGACATTTGGAGTTAGGGGAGATGGGGCTAACTGGCCCTGGCGCACCTCTATATATTCTCTCTCTCCCTCCCTCCCTCCCCCCCACCTCTCCTTGCAAATAAATAAGAAACCAAACAAGGGCTGAAATGATGGTTCTGTGGTTAACTGCAATTCCTACACAAGTATGAGGGCCCAAGGGGGCCTGACACTGCAAAAATTTGAATCTCCAAAACACACATAAATAGCTGGGTATGGCCACGTGTGCCTGAAACTCCAAATCCCATCAAGGAACAGTGACCTAGGAATCACTAGAGTTCTTAAAAATTAAATAAATAAATAAAAATAAAAAAAGGCAAACTCTGGGATCAGAAGAAGACTGCAGCTCAATGAAACAAGAGTGGGCAGAGCACTGGAGTAGGCCATCCAGCTTTCTGCTCCAATGCATGGAGTGCTGCAAGGGCACACACACATGCATATGCTCATGTACTCACATGTCAGAGAGAGAGAGGGAGGAGGGAGAAGACAGGAGAGAGGAGAGGGAGGGGAAGAGGGGGGAAGAAAGAGAGAAAGGCTGGGTGGTGACTCACCTACTGTTTCAACACTCAAAAGGCAGAAAAAAGCAAAAGGATCACTTCAAGTTTGAGGCCAGCCTGAGCTACATAGCAAGTTTCAGATTAGCCAAGGATATACAGTGAGACCAGGTCTCAAATACAAAACAACTAGGGCATGATGGCATGTGCCATTAATCCTACCATTCAGGAAGCTGAGGTAGGACTCTGGTGAGCTGAGGCCAGCCTGGGGCTACAGACTGAGTTCCATGTCAGCTTGGGCTAAGGTGTGACCCTACCTTGAAAAAAAGGCAAAAAAGAGGGAGTGTTATTAAACACTCTGGAGGCAGAGATAGGAGGATCACTGAGAGTTTGAGGCCAGCCTAAGACTAACATAGTGAATTCAGGTCAGCCTCTGCTCATGTCATCTTTTTCTCTGCTGTGATGGAGCTTCCCTGGAGTCTGTAAGCTAAAATAACCCCATTCCTCCACAAGCTGCTTTTGGTTGGGTTCGTTGTTACAGAAAGCTAACAGTCTGGGTACCAGAGAGTGGGATTGGTTATTACTGCTAAGAACACTGAGTCTGTGGCTTTGGCCTTTTGGAACAACTGATTTGCAGGAGGAATGTGAATGGATTTATAATCTAAGAGACACCCTGAAATGCTGTAAGTACAGCTTGATGGATTCTGATTCTAGTCAGTTAGAATGACCTGAATGCAGTAAGAACTATGGACTGTGAAGTGTGGTTTATGAGGGTAAAAAAGAACTTTGTTGGGACTGGTCTAGAAGCAGTTTGTGTGAGAGGCTTGCTGTGCTCTGCCTGCCAGTGTCCTGAGAACTTGTGCAGGGTTGCTTTGTGTAGAAATGGACTGGTGTGAGCAGATGGAGATGGCACCCAATCTTGAGAAAACAAACAAGCAAAAAGAAAAAAAGCCCTAGATAATCCCAGAAGACTGGAGATCTGTTCCTTCCAGAAACTGATGATGGCAAGCTGTGGACTCTCAAAGACAATAGGAAACAAGTGGATTAACACCAAGTCAGCAAGCAGTCTACAAATAACCGCTTGTGTATGTGGCAGTAAGAGCACCAATGAGAGTGTCTTTTCAAGAAATAGTGCTGCCTGGGCTGGGGAAATGGCTCAGTGGTTAAAGGCATTTGTTTACGAAGTTTGTTGGTCTAGGTTGTATTCCCTAGTATCCACATAAAGCCGGATGCAAAGTGGTACATACATGGCAAATGTACACCCATTCAGACACACATAATTAAGTAAATAAGAATTTTTTTAAAAAAAAGAAATAGTTCTGGGAAAACTGTAAGACATTACTGTCTTACAACACATACAACAATTAAGTTGAAATGATTCAAAACCTAAAATACGAAAAAAACAGAAGCATGGGAGAAAAGCTTCACAGTACTGGATTTGGTTATTTTCTTGGATACAAAAAAAAAGTATGTAGGGCTGAAGAGATGGCTTAGTGGTTAAGGTGTTTGCCTGCAATGCAGAAGGACACACGTTCGATTCCCCAGTACCCATATAAAGCCAGATGCACAAGACGGCGTATGCATCTGGAATTCATTTGCAGTGGCTGGAATTCATTTGCAGTGGCTGGGAGCCCTGGCACTCCTATTCTCTGTTTCTCTGCCTGCCTCTCTCTCAAATAAATAAAATGTTTTTAAAAGTATGTAAATTGGACAATATCAAAATTTTTAATTACTCATTAAACATAATGTAGTAAAAGGGCTGGATCTAGATCAGTGGTAGTGGGGTTGCCCACAGGTACAAGCCTCTGGATTTGCATTCCAGCACCAAGCACAAAAAAAAAAAAAAAAATCTTAATTTAAAAAAAAATCAACTTTTAGACTTGGAGTAAATAGTTGTAAATCATTAAATATGATGGAGTTAAGTCTCTAGAACATATAACGGAATTCCTATATTCAACAGTGAAAAGTTGGCAAAGGACATGCCAGATGGCTCAGCAAACAGCGCTCGCTATTCGAGCATAAGGAGCTGAGGTCCATTCCAGCACCATCATGAATGTATTAATTATTCTTAGCTCACAAGCCATAAAGAAACAGGTGCCAGGCTGGATTTGGTGCATAAGCCAAACTCCTGTCCTAGACCAAAAGTAGAGAGTAATGGAGATTTCTGTCACTGAGACTCCAAACAGTCCACATTACCTCAAAAGACACCTTACACGCAAAGAGCCAGTAACTATGACAAATTTTGTTTTGCAGCACGGGAGTAAATCCAGGGCCTCAACAAGGCTTCGTGATGTGTTCAACATGAGGTGCACAGCCAACAGTTTGTCCCTTTTGTCTGCTCATTTTCTCACTTAAAGCTTTTCGTGTGTTATTACAGATTGAACCTAGAGCCTTGTGCATACTAATCAAGTGCTGTACTACTGTTATCCAAAGCCCATTTTCCTATTTTGAGAAAGGGTTTCATTAAGTTGTCTAGGCTGGCCTAGAACTTGCAATTCTCAGGCCCTCAGCCTCTAAAGTATCTAAGATTATAGGTATATACCACCAGGTACATCACTTCAATCTTGAAGTGGTAGGCGATGCAACCTGGAAGTGGGCAGGGAAAGGCCAGCCAAGGTGCAGTGCAGAACCAGTTAAGCAACCAACTTTTGAGCCAGAACATGAATTTAGGTGGAATTGATTTTTAGGATACTGCTTGTCTTACTAGTTTTACACAGAGATACAGACAATCAGCTAGAAATAGAGCCCATACCAACCTGCAACTGTGGACCCTACTATCTCAGTGCTGGACTTGCAGGTGTGTGCCACTTACTTGGAGGATATGGCTTTTATTTGTATTTCTTCTTAATAGTGGAGACTGCACATGCTAAATATAGAGTTGTGGCCAGACACCTAAGGCTAACCTGTGTGAAGCCACATCTATACTGGTCCTGCACTGTCAGGCTGACAGAACATCATGACTGAAGAATGATGGAATGTACAGCCAAAATTATCTTGAGACATCTTTAGTGTCCCTCCCCTTTCCTAGTACTAGGGACTGAACTTTGGGCCTCACACAAGCTAGGCAAACCAGTTCTCTCTCTTTTTTTCCTTTTTTTTTTTTCCCCTACTTTGAGACAGAATCTAAGTTGCCCAGGCTGGCTTTGAACTCATTCTGTAGGTTAGGCCTTGAAGTTTTGATCCTTCTGTCTGAGCCTCCTACACTACCAAGGTTTACTCTTTCAACCTATTAGAGCCATCATATAGCACTGTATTTGACTTAACATTCTTTACTAGATTAAATTCTCAGGATGTATTAAGCCTGCAGACCACTGGTTTCCAATGACCCTAAAGCTAAGAATGCTACAAGATAGCATCTAAAACCCAAGATTTCTCTGCTGTTAAGTTACTATAGCACATCTACCTTATGCTCCCACCAATTAGATGGTGAATGTACTGATTTATGACTCTTTGTTGCTTGATTTAAAAGTTCAAGTAAGACTGGGAACATAGCTTAGCAGAAGAGCATTTACCTAGAATGCAGAAGGTCCTAGCTGGATACCTCAACTGGAAAAAAAGAAAATAAAAAAACCTGGGCCGAAGAGATGGTTCAGTGGTTAGAGGTGCTTGCTTGCAAAGACTGCTGGCCCAGGTTCAATTTCTCAATATCCATGGTGCATGCATCTGGAACTTGTGTGCAATGGCAAGAGGGCATGCCCATTTTCATAGTCTCCCTCTCTGCTCGAAACTTATTTTCTTAAAGCAAGTAACCTCCTATATGGAGCATGCTATTCTGAATCTGAGTGGCAGGGCTTTGGTCATTAATATTTGACTCAAATTTTGTTGTCATCTATAAATTAAGACTCAACCAGATTTATACAGGTGAGGGCAGAATTAAAAGTTAATCTCTATCTTCCAACTACTAAATACTATCTCGGTCAAGAAACCGGTTATGTATGCAAAGGACCTTGATCAGGAATATGCAAACAGGACTCCTTTCTCAATATTAAGTTCCCCTTTCAAATGAAAAGGAATTAATGAAGGGGTAGGACCACAGCTAAGGACAGATGAAAAAGCATACTGAAAACTACTACTTTGTAAACTAGAATTTAATAGTACTTGGCCATGGTGACTGGAGCCTTTATTGCCAGCACTCAGGTGGGAGAATCGCTAAGTTCAGAGACAGCCGGGACTACATAGTGAGTTCCAGGTCAGCCTGGGTTGGCATGAGACCCTACCTCAAAAACAAAACAATAGCGTCTGGCTAGCTCAATCGGTAGAGCATGAGAGTGTTAAAAATTAATAAAGCATTTGAACAAAGGTATCCTACATAGATGGATAAAGCTATCCTGGAAGCCATAAACAAAATCCCAGTGGCAGGGATGAAATACTTCCAATGAGCTATTGGTCAATGGGGAGACAAAAAAGCCTCTAAAACTATAAGCTATTGTCATTGCTCTTGATTGTGCAGCTAAATTAGATAGTGAACACTTTTAGTCCCAGCACTCTGGAGGCTGAGGTAGGAGTGTGACAGTCAGGTGTGTATAGGGACCGCTCCTCCCCTTCCAGCCCCTCCCTTTGAATGGGAGGTGTCTAGTTAGAGCTACAACCTAGGTGCTAAAACTGATCGGTCAGATATGAACCAATCAGCTGTCCCTCTAACTCACCTGGGGAGGACTTAAAACTAGCTTCCCTGGAGGAAGTAAGCCCCTCTTTTCCCACATGGCAATGGAGTAGAAGGACTGCTGACCCAGGCCTCAGTGAGGTAAGGCCTGTACCCCTACCCTGCTGGGGTAGGGGGCAGGCTCCAGACCTTTCTTTCACGAACCTCTCTTTTTCACAAAGGGAGCTTTTCTGTTATCTTTTCTTGGGCTGTTTATCTAACTAAATAGTAAAAGCTCTATGATCTGACGCGTGTTTTCCCCACACTGGTGGCGAGAAAACTTTATGACTTCCCACATCCAATTTCCCCATCCAACTCCCCTTTTCCTGATCTACTAAATTACAATAGATGTGTAATTAAAATTTAATTCTGTCCCTGTGTACAATTCTTTGGCATTAGAGGACAAGAACTAGGAGTAGGAGGAGGGGGAAGGGAGGATTCCAAAACTCTCTCTCTCTCCCCGCGTTGCTTACTATTAATTATCAGCAACCCGTATCAGGAGGATCATTGTTTGAGGCCAGACTGGGTTACAGAGTGAGTTCCAAGTTTAGCCTGGACTAGAGTGAAACCCTACAACATAAAAAAATTTTTTTTCATTGAAAATCTATATGGTCAGTGCCTATCGCTGACGACCACCTCATGCTTAGGTTGCAGGACACAGAGAACCTTCCTCCCTGATGGATAGCTTTCATAGTGCTGAAAGCGGCTCAAAGAGAAAAGTCATCCAGATGTGAACCCTGTGTTCTTCCTAACAGACCTGCCACACAAGATGTGCCCTCTGGGCAGTGGTGGCATTGACTGTTATGGAGTCCCACTCCATGAAAGGAAATTCCAGCCTGGTATACAGCAAACCTGTTTAAAAGCCCATGGCTACTGCGGCATGGTGGTGCCCAGCACTTAGGAGGCAGAGAGAGGTAGGAGGACTGTGGTGAGCTCCGGGCCAGCCTGGAAAGACAGAGTGACTTCCAGAGAGAGAAGCTGGCTGGGGGAGGGTGGAGACCTAAACAAACAAACAAACAAATGCCCAGGGCAAGGAAGGTCACGAATCCCCCAAGACTCATATTGGATCACAAACTTCCCCAAGTCCGCAAGACTTAAGAACAATGCCTTATTCAATTGCAGTATTAACCTTAGGGAGGTGTTGCCATTCGAATGCTAAATAAGCTAAAAGACCCGGAGTTACTCCATTTGAAAAATAAAAATAAGAAAACCAAGGTGGGAACGCCTTTAATCCCAGCCCTTGGAAGGCTCAGGTAGGAGTATGGCCCAGAGACTACCCAATGAACTCCAGGTCAGCCAGGGCCTGAGCAAAAAAAAAAATAAAAATACATAAATAAATGAACCAAAACAAAAGTCAGCAGCTTCCAGCCTCCCAGGGACGAGCCACCCCGCCCCGGGGAAAAGATCCGTCCCCACGCCAGGCCTTCCGGGCTCAGTCGGGACGACCCAGCGAGCACGCCACGCCCACGCCGGGACGGCAGACACTACTCCTCGGGACAGCGGGGAAGGACAGACGCGAGCCGCCGGGAACCGAAACGGTGGGGCGGCGGCCGCGGGCTTGCGAGCCGCAACACCCTGCTGCGGCCCGATCCCCCCCCCCCACTGCCCGGTCCGGCCCGGCCCGGCCCCAGCCCGCGCCCTCGCACCACAGCTGCGCGGCGGCCCGCGAACCGAAGGCGGGGCGGAGCGAACGACACGGAAACGGCCGGCCGAGGCCCCCGAGCCCAGCCGCTCCGCCGCCGCCATTCACATGGCGGCTCCCGTCCCCGATCGTCACCCGAGCCCACCCCCGCCCTCCCGGGACCCGGCCCGCTCCTCCCCTCGCGGCTGCTCACCGCGCTGAGGCGGATCCCGCTGGGTGGATGCGCCGCCATCTTGAGCGAGCTACAAAAGCCGGGACCGGCCTCGGCTCCAACCCCACCGGCAGGCTACGAGGCGACTGTTGGGGGGGGGGTCGACGCCCCGCCCACTTCCGGGGCGGGTTCAAACCCGGGCCACGCCCGCTCACTTCCGCCTCCAGGCAAAGGCCAAGGGGAAGTGTGAGCCCGCTCGAGGCTCAGGCGCGCAGGCGCACTGGACGCTGAGGAGCGGGCGCATGCGTGCGGGCAGGCGTGACCTCTTCGCGGCCGGTAGCTGGACCTGGAGGCGCGGGGATCTTCCTTTGAAGATTGGCGCCAAGTGGATGGGAATTGCATTCCAAATAAAGCATCCCGAGGTCGCCGGCTCCGGCGTGCTTGAATCCTTGTGGATGAAATGAACCCGGGAAATAAAACTGATCCTCCAGATCCTCCTGAAATTGCTCAGCCTTAGCATTTTCAGGAGGTGGTGTTTTATTCAGCGTCTGTGCGTTGCACTCTGCAGACTGTAGAAATGAATCAAGCGAGACCTGCCAAATACTGCAAGTAAACAAAGAGTGGGAAGGTTCCCAAAGATAGCTACTAACAATTTATAAAAGGAATTACATTTGTAAAAGGTTCAAGTAAGGGCTGAAGAGAAGGCTCAGCGGTCCAGGTGCTTGCCCGCAAAGAGTAACGACCCAAGTTCGATTCCCCAGTGTCCACATAAAGCCAGATGCACAACGTGACGCATGCATCTGGAGTTCACTTCCAGTGGCTGGAGGCCCTAGCGCTCCCTCTCTCTCTCTCTCTCTCTCTCTCTCTCTCTCTCTCTCTCTCTCTCTCTCTCTCTCTCTCTCTCCTCATATGTGTATCTCTGCTTGAAAATAAAAAGTTTTTTAAAAAGTTCAAGCAACGCAGAAGGGTTTCAGGGTCCTGGCATGGTGGTCACACTCTGGAGGCTGAGGTAGTTGAGTTGCTGTGAGTTTGAGGCCAGCCTGGGATACAGAGAGCCCAAGGTCAGCTTGGGCTACAGTGAGACCTGGCTCAAAATGACAATTAAAAAATTATCTCCAATCTTCTTCACCATGAGAGATCTTTATTGCACCATGCCCCAGACTTTTTTGTTTGTTTCTTTGTTTTCAAGGTATGGTATCACTCTAGCCCAGACTGACCTGGAATTCACTATGTAGTCTCAGGGTGGTCTTGAACTCTGAACTCGGCTGTTGTGGTCAGCTTTCTAGTTGCTGCACAGAAAGAACCCAAACAAAAGTGGCTTATGGAGGAATGGGTTTATTTGGCTTACGGACTCAAGGGGAGACTCCCATCCTGGTAGGGAAAATGATGGCATGAGCAGTGGGGTGGACATCACCTCCGCTACAGCACTGGAAACAGCGGCAGGAAGGTGTGCCAAATACTGGCAAGGGGGAGCTGGCTTATAACCCCATAAACCCGCCCCCAACAACACAGCTCTAGTGAGCTTATAATTCCCGAACTGCCATCAGCTGAGGATCGATCACTGAGAACACATTCATTTGTTTGTGGGGGACACCTAGATCAAACCATGACAGTCCGCCCCTGGCCCCCACAAACTAATAATCATACATGATGTACATAAAATGCATTCAGCTCAACTCTTAAGTCTCCACAGCTTTCAACTGAGCCATGATACCAAAAATAAACCCGTAATGGCACAGAACATTCACACTGCAAAACATGAGGCACAGCAAAAACAGATTGAACCAATACAAGATTTAAAACAACCAGGGCACCATCAATCTCTTAACTCCAAGTTCAATGATTCTAACCAATAAAAAAAAGTCTCTTGGAGATTCAAATCCACCCCTCCAGCTCGGCTAACTCACAGTCTGGGAAAACGTCATCCGGTGCTGGCAGCTCGCCTTGGCACCCATCCATAGTCCTGGAATTCTTTGGGTCTCCATTGCCACCCACAGTTCATCCTCATGGCTCCATCGGCTCCATGCAGGCAACCTAGCACACCTGCTTCACACACGGATGGCCATTTCTCAAAAACAAAACTGTGTTGCAAATCCAATGACCCTTTCTTACATCTGTTATACTCCACAGAAACAGGTGGGCTGCCAATTTGTTAATCCAGGGGGAACAAAGCATTCAGGCCCCTTACTTCATAGAGTCTGCATTCTTCCTGTTGTTCCAATGCAGACCAGCTGGCCCAATCTCAATGGTTGTAATTAATCTCTCAAACAACTGCAGGTGAACAGGCAGCAGTTTCGACCCAAAGATCTTTCTTTCTGTGCCATCTCCATCTGTTCACACCAGTCCATCTTTACGTCAAGCAACCCTGCACAGGTTCCCAGGACACAGGCAGGCAGAGCGCAGCAAGCCTCTCACGCAAACTGCTTCTGGCACAGTCCTGACAAAGTTCTTTCTCACCCTCGTAAGCCAAACCTCAAAGTCCATACATAGTTCTCATTACATTCAGGTCATTAAACTCTGACCAGAATGATCCATCACGCTGCACTTACAACACTGCGAGGCTTCTCTTAGGTTGAGATTTCAAACCCATCAATATTCCTCCTGCATATCAATTCCAAAATGCCAAAGCCACAGAATCAGGGTTCTAGCAGCAACAGATGACCCCACATCCTGGTACCAAAACTGTTGCAGTCTGCATTCTAGTTGCTGCACAGAAAGAACCCAAACAAAAATGGCTTGTGGAGGAATGGGTTTATTTGGCTTACGGACTCGAGGGGAGACTCCATCCTGACAGGGAAAATGATGGCATGAGCAGAGGGGTGGACATCACCTCTGCCACAGCATTGGAAACAGCAGCAGGAAAGGTGTGCCAAATACTGGCAAGGGGAAGTTGGCTTATAAGCCCCATAAGCCCGCCCCCAACAACACAGCTCTAGCAAGGTTATAATTCCCGAACTGCCATCAGCTGAGGATCGATCACTGAGAACACATTCATTTGTTTGTGGGGGACACCTGGATCAAACTATGACATTGGTTATCTTCCTACTTCTGCCTCCCCAGTGCTGGAATTAAAGGCATGCGCCACCACACCCAGCTCAGAATTCCTAAGTGTTTGCCACATGGGATTCTCTATCCATCTTCAATTTCCATTCTTAACTTGAGGCTTGTAAATATTCAAATATGTGTCAGTGAATGAATAAGAAAATATAAAACAACCTTGTGTGCTGTGCTTACCTTGGTCATTGATGGCTGGGTAAATGGTCTAAAATAAATGACATAATAAATAGTGCTAGTTAATATCACTTGTGATGCTCGGGACTGAGCAATTCCTCAGATTTCCTCTGATTTTCAGATTGTATTGCTAGATGCCAAGCTCTTTCATAACCATTGATCAAGAGTCTACTTAGTGTCTTGGAGAGGTCAGAGTGATAAGGTGTGCAAAGGTGAGCAAAGCAGAGAAGGTTTCCAGCCTTGCAGAACTCAGGAGTGACATGACAGTTAAACAAATAGTGAGTTGTGAAATCAACTTATTGTCAACAGCACTCTGTCCAAAATAAAAATTGTTCAAGACAAGATCTCAATCAGTAACCCAAGCTAATGCCAACCTCAAACTCTCAGTCTTCCTACCTTTACATCTGCAAAGCGTAAGGTCTGTCTGACTTTAAATCCAACTTCTGCATTTATGGTGTGACATTCAGCAAGTAACTCTACCTCCCCGACTCATTGTGCTCTTATAAAATGAGGGTAATAATAGTACTTTCCTCATTGAGACACACGAGAATTTAATGAATTGATACTTGCAAAAGTACTTTGCACAGTGTTTAGGATGTGGTAAGTGTTATACAAATATTAAATAAAATAAAGCTGGGTGTGGTGCTGCCTAGATATGGTCCCAGCAATTGGGATTCCTGTGAGTTCATGACCAGACAGTGCTACATATTGAGACCTTAGTTCAAAAAGGAAAAAAAATAGAGTAAGTGTTATATTTATCTTCTCATCTTCTCATTGCTGGGACAAAACACCTGACCAAAAGCAGCTGACAGGAGGAAAGGATTTATTTTAGTTTCTAGTCTCAAGGGGAACATTCATGATGGTAGAAGAAAGCATGGCTTGAGCAGAGGCTGGACATCACCTCTGCCACAGCAAGTGGAAAACAGCAGCAAGAGAGTGAGCCTTACTTGGGCAAGGGGGAGCTTGCTATAACATCCCTACACCCACCTCCAACTGTGATGGGTCAGGTGTCTGCAGAGACACCCACCTTTGAGTGGGAGGTGTCTAGCTAAAGCCACAACCTAGGGTCTAAAGCTGACTGGTCAGGTATGACCAATCAGCTTTCTCCCTGACTCACCTGAGGGAACTTTAATTCCCAAGGACCTTTGTCTTGGCACTCTCTTCCCCACATGGCAGGCTAGCAGAAGGACCTCTGAATCTCCTGGCCTTAGAAAGGTAAAGCCTACCCTGACCCCAGCTAATGGCTAGGGTGGGGGAAGGCTCTAGATTTTTCCTTCATGAACCTCTCCTCATGATGGAAGCCCTCTGCTATCTTTTCTTCTTCTGCTTGTTTAGCTGAACAGCTTAAGTTCTATTAAACCCTCTGACACGTGTTTTCCCCACATTTGTGGCTGGAGAACTCTGTAACTCCCCATGTTCCCTTAAATAATATTTTATGAACCTC
Organism: Zapus hudsonius; assembly: GCA_004024765.1. Taxonomy (NCBI): domain Eukaryota; kingdom Metazoa; phylum Chordata; class Mammalia; order Rodentia; family Dipodidae; genus Zapus; species Zapus hudsonius. Next base: position 26,950 of record PVHP010022747.1, read on the forward strand.
ACAGACCACATAGGGACTGGGCGGCTTTCTTATCCAATTCCCCCTTCCCTTAACTGATTAATCTAGAATAAATATGTGATAAAAAATACTTATTTCTGTCCCTGTGTATAATTCTTTTGCAACTTCCCTGTTACACAACAACACACCTCCTCCAGCAAGAACCCACTTTCAAATTGCCACCAGCTGGGGACCGAGCACTCAGAACACATGAGTTTATGGGGACACTTAATTCAAACCACCACAGTAAAGATAATGCCAATTCACATACATATATATGTGTATAGTTGTATATTGGATGATAATGTAAAATACTTTTTAAAAAATAGGGTGTTGTAATTTGAATAGGAAATGTCCCTCCTGGATTTGAACACTTGGTCCCCAGCCAGTGATGGTCTTTTGGAAGGCTGTGGAGCCTTTAGGAAGTGGAGCCTCACTGCAGGAAACAGGTAACCAGGGGAAGGGTTTTGAAGTTGTATGGCTTGGCCCCATTCCTGTCTTCTCACTGCTTCCTGACTGCAAATGCAGTGACAAAGCACCCAGGCTCCTGCTGCCATGATGGACTGTTTGTTGTATCCCTTCTTAAACTGTGAGCCAGCATAAGCCCTCTGTCCTGAGGTCAGAGTGTTTGTCATAGTATTGAAAAAAGAAACATGCAGGGTTTTACTCTGTAGTGCAGCTCATCTGAAACTCAGCAGTTCCTACTGCCTCAGCCTCCAAAGTGCTGGATTACAGGTGTGAACCATCATTCCTGTCTGTGAAGTGTCTATGTGCTATGGTCAAAAAGGCTGAAGACAGGTGGAAGGGCCCAGTATAAGGTGGAGAATGCTTAGTGCTAAAACCATTGGCTCTGGCTTGTGAATCTCAGGACTGGATCTGGGTGACCCCCAACAGTGAGCAGTTGGCCAGGGAGATCCATGAGGTCCCCCAAAGCAATGTAGGTTATTGCCAAGTACCTGGGTATCTGATAGAGCTAAAAGGTAAGACTATATTGCTGAAGACAACCACAGGCTGCTGTCTCAGGACACCGCTGGTCCACGTGGGAACTGAGGAAAGCCAGTCCTCTCCTGGAAAACTCTCATGGTGCTGGAAAGTGCTATGGGAGGTGCTGGTGACAATGGTCACCAGCAGCACCAACAAGCAGGAGACCCTGCAATCAACCAGTCCAACAAGTACACACGTGTGCAACAGTGACACACAGCCTTTGTGGGTAAC
>PVHP010022748.1:0-27452 GCA_004024765.1 Zapus hudsonius
TATCCATCATGGTGTGACAGTTATGTCCATCCTACCTCTCGTCACAGTGCTGCTATCTGCTAGTGTGGAAGTCATGTCACACAGCATTCCTTTTCTCTACATGGTGCCTAATTCATAGTGTGTTTTCCCTTGAACCGAAACCATATTTCATTCATAATATTCAAGCTGACTTCTAAATCCATGGTGTATGTTTTTCATGATCTGAATATGTATTTGATATTGTGGCTCATCTTTCTATTCTATAACACTTTGATCTCAGCAACTTTCAGTTCCTTAGATTTAGTTTTCCTTAGTTCCTTAGACAATCCTCCAGATCGTCTCCTCCTCCATTTGACCTTTATTACACCATCGCTTCTGCCTGAAACATCCCTTAACGATTGGATCCCATGTTTCTGACTGGCCGTCATTTGGTATCATCCACACTAGTTTTCTAAAAATCCATTGTCTTCTGTTTCCTAATAGTGGGATGAACTAAAATCGATTTGATTTAGAGACTTTTGTGAAAGCCACCAAGATAATTATAAAACATAAGTTGTTATAAACCTGCAAATCTATATACTGGTAAGAAGTCTACATATTTAACTTCCCAAACGTGATTTACATTAAGAAGGTAAGTAAAGATGAAAATGTAGTTTTGAATATATCCTGTACCAAATCTTAACAGCAGAAGAGAAATATACTCTCAGATATAACTCTATTTCCTGCCCATACTCTCCATCTCTCTCTGTATCTATATGTTTGCAAAGAAATAAAATATTTTTAAAGAAGTATTAACAGTTATAAATTTTAAGATTCATTTTTGGTGAATAAGGATGATGTTTGTAAACTGAAATAACAACGGTTCAGATAAAGTTATGTCTCTCATAGGTGGATTCATTTGTCAGTTGTATTAATGTCCATGAAACACATAGAGCTATTTAAGCAAGGCTATGCCACCTATAACATTTTAAAGTAAGTCATATCATTATTCTGAATAATTTATACATTGATGAACAAATCTTGTGATGGTGCCCCCATTTCCCTCCTCTCTGTCCCCTACCCACAGGGGTCCCTCCTTCCTGTGCATACTGGACCTGTCCATAGGTTAGGGGGTATGAACTGCACCAGAGTTCATGCCAGGTTTTTTTCTTCCCCTTTTGTGCATTGTTGCTGAGGGGGGGGGGCCATGTCTCTAGATATTCTCCCACACCATGGCTCTAACATTCTTTCTGCCCCCTCTTCCAATCAGTTCCCTGAGTCACGGTGGGTGAGTTTTAAATCTGCTTTATTGTTGAGATCTTAAGTATCTCTGGATTTTTGCCCTGGGTTGTGTGGGGTATGGTTGGTGTCTGTCTCCATTGACCTTTCATGGGTTATCAGACTTGCTGTATATCAAAAACCTATAACATTTTTGATAATTGGAAAAATTGTTTAATGTACTTTGCTATGATGATTATAACATAACTCTGAATAACATATTTATGAGCAGAATTCAAAAGAAATAGATATCACTTATGTCATAGACATAGGGAATAGTAAAAAGCCACAAAAAGGTCAGGAAAGGCATAATTATTAAAGCTTATTTTACTAGGAATTCATTTTTGCCAAATATATCTGGATTTAAAAATGAATTTTAAGATGTATACCAAAAACCTTGGACATGAATATTTCAGGAACTGCCTAAGAATAGCAGAAGCAGTCAAGGAAGCTTTCCCCCAAGTCCCGTATAATTTCTTTGTATGATTGTGATATTACTTAATGAATGCAGAAGCATCCATCAATACTTATTTGAATCGCTACTTACAACACATCCGTTTGCATGTGTTTCTGCGTTAGCATTCAGAATGCTTCATAAAATCCAATTATGATTTTAATGTTTATGGTGAACTATTAAAATGTCTTTAGTTAATTCAACTGATATTTCAAAATGGGAAAAGTTATAACACAGAGCCACCGATCATAGGAATGAGCACAAGGATCTTGCAACTGTATAATTGTTGAACATTTCTTATGTATATATTTTTTCAAACATGAAAGTACATTTTTATTCCAAGACTGGGGATAAATTCATTCTACCTTTCCATGGACAGTTGTTGCAATTTCAAATGAGTTCTTGGTTATTGCTGTAGACAATGTTTTTAATTCTGTTTGAATTGTAGGCAGGCATCCCTTCTATTAAAAATGTTAAAGTGCTTCCCTGATAGAAATCATTAATAAGCATGAACTTACATTTTTGATCTAATAAAGCATTTATGAGAAATTATCCACTGCAGATTCACTGCGTAATTGAGCATAAATAATCACAAAGGTAGAAATTCAATTTTTTCAAATGAAACATGAATGGCTAGTGGGTTGTGAGTGAGGAGAGGATGCTAACGGCAAGATGACAAGGAATCGGGCTAAGAGATGATGAAACTAAGAAAGGCCCGTCTTCACAGCTTTATTATTTATTTATGCTCATGGATATTTCTCTTCAAAATCCAACTGGTATTAAATGATTAAGATGTTAGGAATTATTCTAAACAAAATATATAATTATAATTGTATCCTCTACATACAGGGAAGATTTACTATTTAAGACTCAGATAATTCTTAAGCATTTTTATTTCTCTCCAAAGTTTATATACAAAAAAATATAGTTTTCTGATAATGAGCATGGTTACCCATGAAATTAGGTTTCTAACTCTACCAAGTGAATAAATGTGGCCCACAGCCACAGCCATTAAATCAACAGATAAGCCAGTGAGACAGAAACCAATGATTTTTGACACAAAGACCCCTAAGCTCACAACCTTAAAGCAGCCTTAATACTCATCCACCACGACTCAGGGAACTGAGTGGAAGAGGGGCGGAAAGATTGTAAGAGCCGTGGTGGGGGAGATTATCCGGAGGCATGGCCAGGAGAACCTGGCTGAATACTAGGCTATCCATGGTCCCCTGTCACAAGGACTGATCCAGACGACCCATGGAGGAGGTTATCCAGTGGAGGGGGGAGGGGAGGGCAGCGGGGAATTGGCGATAATGACTCATTGTTTGCCCACTAAATGTTGTAACTCATTATGGACAATAAATTTAATAAAAATAAATAAATAAATAAATAAAAAGAAATTGCACTTACCTTTCTTTTTATGTTTTATTGGTCAATGATAGAAATATCTCCAAGAGAAGATAAAGAAATCTCAACTATTATTTAAAATTAAAATACGATCAAAATGTTGGAAGTCATCCTTTCCCATCTTCAGGAGTCTGTTTTCTTTTCTCATATTTGGTCCCTCACACCTTCCTAAGAAAGACTCAGCAGAGTGCCATGTAATTAACTACTACTTCCATTTCATAATCCAAGGTTAAACAGCATATGTAAAAAGTAGCTCATCGTCTTCTAGTGGCCTATATAATATAAAATTCTGTGAGTACCCCTGCTCCTACCCACTTGATATGGGGAAAGGATAAATTCATGAAATAATAACTGGATGATGATAAAGAAAGTTATGGTCAAAGCCATCATTAAACCATAGGAGGCAAGGAAGATTTCCTTGCTTGATGGAGCACTGCCAAGGGGTTTCATTGCCTAAACTTAATATTGAAGGGAAAGACCCAACCCCTGGCACATTAACCTTATTGGCAACATTCTACTATCCCAAGTTTGAGCCTTCAGATTCCATAGGACATAAACAATCTCATGCTTTATCAAATGTGTGGGTTTGGCAATATTAGTACCTGCTAATATTAGCATTTTCTAATCAATAATAGGTTACTCCATGTACAAGTAATTGTCACCAAATATTTTGATACATATTGTTTTAGCTAAAAGACATTTGTGATATGTTTATCACCTTCTTACTATAATTAGGAACATGATATAACTGATGGGGGTGAAGACTTCTTTTTTGTGCAAAGAATTAAATTTATTTCTTCTAGGCTTCAGGGAATATTACATATCAAAATCTGAGTTTCAAAGATATTTTTAAGGGGCTGGAGAGATGGCTCAGTGGTTGAGGCACTTGCCTCCAGTGCCTAAGGCACTGGGTTCAATTCCCCAGTACCCATATGGGCCAGACCCACAAGGTGGTGGCCCTGGTGCATTCTCTCTCTCTCTCTCTCTCTCTCTCTCTCTCTCTCTCTCTCTCTCTCTCTCTCTCTGCTTGAAAAATGAATAAATAAATAAAAATATTTTTTAAAAAAGATATTTTTAATAATGACCTTGGTTTTGGGTAGAATACTTGTAGTAATCTTTAAGTACTCAATTAGACTTTTAACAAATGAAAATTTTCCATGATAGGTTTTCCTAAACAGAAAAATGAAGTTTTTTTTTTTCCTGTGCTTAGTCTGGGTATTTTCTCTGAGCAAACTAGAAATAAATGAACATCTATTTTTACTATACTTTTAAAAGCGACTTCAAAGGACTAAAATATATTTAGATAAATGACAAAAAATGTCAGTCATGATTTGTTGCAAAATTTTTGTGTTGTAAAGTGAATGTTCCTACCTTTTATATATGATTTGTCTCACCTAACATATAAATAAGCAAACTCCATGAACTCCAGTCAAATCTCTTTTGTAGAATTATAAGACATAAGCAAGATCATAAGGAAAAACGATTCTATGAGGCTACAAATATGCATCAACAAAAGACTTGGGTACAATTACTTGTACATGGGATTTTTTTTTAAGAAATCTATTAGCTCAATTACACATGCTTAGACTTTTTTACTTAATTACAAACCAAGTATTGAATTCTGAATTGGTTAAGGTTAGATTTGATCCTTAGAGGCAGAATACCCACAATAAAAGAGATTGAAACCTAGAAACATGACTGTCTTTTAAAGCATGAAAATATGACACATCATAACAGTCTCTGGTTGTATAACACATGGATTGAACTCTATATCTACATGACATAGAGCATGCAACTTCACTTCAACGTGCTTCAGTTTTCACACCTACCTGAGATAATAAATAACTACAAACAACTCCAGTGTGTTGTGATGATTAAGGACACAGACACATAATGAACTCAGAACCTGTACAGACACAGAGTAAACTCTGATGGATCGTACTAGCTTGTGATCACCTAGTTTTATAGTTACTTTTGCTAGCACCTGACCAAAACCAGCTTAAGGGAAAAAAGGATTTATTTTTGCTGATAGTCTCAAGGGGAAGCTTCTTAATGGCTGGAGAAAGCGTGCAATGAGCTCTGTCACAGCAGGTAGAAAAATGTGAGCCAGAGTGTGAGCCAAATCCTGGCAGTGGGGAGCTGGTATAACTCTCCTAATCCAGCCCTCAAACCCAGCAATAGATCTCCTTCCAGCAAGACTCCACCTGCTAGATTACCATCAGCTGGGGACCAAGCCCTCAGAATACATGAGTTTATGGGAGACATCTGGTTGAATTCACCACACATAGATTCTTCTAGTACAAATGTCTGAAAACTAGTAGTTGATAATAACCATAGGACTTTGTTATGCTACAAAAGAGAGTCAAGGTTATAAATCACTGTTGCACAAAATCCGTTTTGATTTGAGGAGGCCCTTGTGCATTGTTCATATGGGTGCAAAGCAATGAGTTAAAAGTGAAGGAGAGAAGAAAATGTCCAAGTTTGAAAGCTGAAAGTAACATATTGCTAACGATGAGAATGAAGGAAGGGATGTAGGAGACCTCCTCCAGATCTTAAGAAAGTCAAAGAAACTGATTTAATTCTGGAGCTCATTGATTCCAAACCCTTCTACCACCTAGACTTGAAGCCCCTGAAAACTGTTTAAAACTTTTTACTTGTATACTCTGCATGTGTGTGCACGTGTGTGCGTGTGTGTTGTAATTTGTTATGTAATGTCAATTGCCCACTCTAAATCTATTCAAATCTTGTTGACTAAAACTCCTCAACGATGAATTGAAAAATAAAATATTTTTTCTCTGACTCTTAGATATTTTGCTAATATTAGCTATTTTATTTCTCTAGACAAAAGAGGAAAATATACTTGTGGGGGGCTAGTATGTTTTTACTTTAAGGTTTCATCAGTACTGTGTTTTTGCAATTATCAAGCATTTTAGTTAATGAGAACACAATTGCTATATTGAAATAAGACCAAAAGTAAAGCCTATATATCTATTAAGCTAATGATAAATTTGTGCAAAACTAAACATCTATTCAGTAATTTTAAATGAGTTAATGTAAATCCAAGCACCTAACACTGTTAAACATCTACACATGATGGATTTTGTGGTTGTTAGTCATTATTATGCAGACAAAAAAGAACTAATCTTCCATCAATTTAACTGTATTTTGTTATTGGGGGAAGTCGTTTGCTTGCATTTTAATTAGGATGAATAATATTTCTGTCGCTAATATTTTGAAGCCATCAGTTTTATCCTTCTTTAGAAATTTCAGAGTCCAGCCACATATCTTGTTCCATTTTGTTCTAATAGTCATTATTTTATCTAGCTTTAAGTTTAAAGTTATTAATGATCATTACAGCAAATCCAGCATTCTTTCTGAGATACTAATTGGTAATAGTCAAAGATAAATAATGTATATCCCCACAGCTAACAGGAAAGCAAAACATATGATTGAAAACAAATTAAATAAAGAGATGCTAGGGAAATTAATTGTGAAGCATCTGTAAAACTAGATTTAGGAAATTCAGAAATAAGTATTGTTACATTTGTAGCTCCAACTAAACTCAAATGAAGAAAAAAAAAGATGTTATAGTTTTGTGCAACTATTATGCTCATAAAATTTTTGCTAGAAACTGAATAGAGAAGGGAATAAATAACAGCCACTACATAGGTAATATTCATAATGGATGCATATCCAAAATTCACTGTAACTTCTCACACTATACCAATGTTTGTACTACAGGCTTTATTTCATTATAATTTTTATAATTTTCACCTTACACAAATGCAATAATCGGAGATCAAATGCTTAAATTATAGCTGTACATTTTGGGATATGTACGTTAAACACCTAGTAAGTCAAACTTGAATTTGAATCTTGTTTATTCCAAGTTCAGAGGTCATGTACATTATTTTCTCATCTGTGATATGAAGTTCTGGTTAGGTTCCAGGCCATCAGGTAACTTGGTAATGTTTCTGGGACCAATCTCAATTCCAGTAAAAATAATCACGTTTTTGAACCTGGGGTTCCTTTACCAGACCTTAGTCTTCTCTTTGTGTGATGCTGTAATAGAAATGAAAGATAAAATCCTTTGTTTATTCTATTTTAATATGCAAGGACTGTATTGATACATCATTCACCTATCATACAGCCTCCCCTTGCAATGCTTTAACTGATTGCCCAGGCTATGCGACCGATTGTGTCATTTAAATTTAAAATTCCAATATCCCTAAAAGAAAGCTCTAATATATCTCTAAGTACTCCTATTCTTTTTTATTATTATTTATTTATTTTTTAATTGTCCACAATGAGTTACATTATTTAATGGGCAAATGATGAGGTGTTATCCCTGTTCCCCAATGCCCCTCTTCCCCATCCCCATTCAGCTGGATATCCTCCTCCTCCGTGGGCCGTCTGGATCAGTCCTTGGGACAGGGGACCATGGATAGCCTAGTACTCAGCCTGGTTCTCCTGGCCCAAGTGTGTTGTTACTGAGGGGTGCCATGACTTTGAGTATTCTCCCCAACCAAGGCTCTCACAATCTTTCCGCACCCCCTTCCACTCAGTTCCCTGAGTCGTGGTGGGTGAGTATTAAGGCTGTTTTACTCTTGATATCATAGGGGTCTCTGTACTTCTGGTTTAGGTTGTGTTGAAAATCATTGGTGTCTGTCTCACTGGCTTAGTCTGTGTTGGCTGATTGGCTGTGGCCCTGATTCACTTGTTCATCTCATCATTCTCTGTGGGGTCCCATAAGGATCCTCCACGGTATGTCTGGGGTGGCTCATCTCTTGTCAGGATGTCAGCTATCGGCCTGCAGTTCATTGGTAGGGTAGGATGAGCCACATCTATCTCGCTGCATTCTGAAAGATACAGAGTCTCCATCGGAGAGTGAGATCAGTATAGGTTAACTGAGATACACATTTTTGAATTGGTTATATTCTAATTTTAGTAGCCTCTCCTTCAATCGCTAGCATAGTGCATCACTCCTTGGGGACCCAAGAGTTCAGCTCCCAGAGCACATCACCCTAAGTCCCCAGTTCCAGTTGTGGGCTCCCCTCAATGAGTGGAGTATTTGGCCTAATTTAAAAGCTGTTGATTGCCTCCCCCAGACTTTGGCTCCTCCATTACACAAGTGATCCATTCCTGGTTTGCTGTTCTCTCCCAGTAGGATGTGTGGTCAGCCTACTCTCAGGAGCAGACTGTGTTCCATGCCAGTGGTCTCTGTTTGCTCCAGCTGTCGTTGACCAGCTTCCCCTGGCAGCTTATGCAGTGCCTTCCAGCACTGCACTAACTACCATCTGAGGGCTGGTTACCATTCTGGACCTTGAAGGGTCTCTCGATGCTGATAAATGACTTTCTGTGGTTTCTTCAGCAACAGGGTTTCAACTCTGCCCTGGGGTGGGCATCCAAGAGCCATGACAGAATCCTGTCTTATTTATGGGACCTCATATGTCACTTTGGTCAACAGCTCAGTGAGGGAAGGAACTGGTGGCTGGGACCTGGGGTTGTCAGACTGATCAATTATTCACAGGCTTAGACTCTCTCCCCTACTACTCATGGCCCCTCTTGCCAGACGATGCCCACTACTTACTCAATAGGTTACATTATGTATGTGAGGATTTTATGGTTTTGAACCCAATTTGGTTTCACCTCATACTTAAGCCATTCCCCTCCCCCATCCCTTTCCCCTCATTCATAACCTCTCACTTCTTACTACAAGACTGCGTAGACTTTATGGTTATCCTGGTTAAGGGCCCCATATGAGGGAGAATATGCAGTGTTTGGCTCTCTGTTCTTTTGAGAGATCACTTAGTAGGATTTACTCCAAGTCAGACCATTTTCCCCTAAATTTCAATATGTCATTTTTCCTTTCATTTGCATAGAATTCCATGGTGTAAATATACCAGAGTTTCATTATCCATTCCTCCATGGAAGGGCATTTTGGTTGATTCCAATTCTTGGCTATTTTGGTACTCCTATTCTTTTCTTCTGGCACCAGGCAGAGAGTAATTTACTTTCATTCTCTATAGAGTTCCTAATTAGGGACATAGTAATCATATAATCTGTGTCTTTATTTAACTGCCTTCTTGAACTTTACATAATGTTTTCATGGTCCTTCTTGGGTTTTATTTTAAGTGTTTTATAGTCTTAGCTCTCATTTAAGTCTACATTCCTTCGTGGTTTAGTTTTCTTCATAAATTAAAGATCATGCTGAACATATCGTATAAAACAGTAGATTTTCAGACTGTACCTTGGCCCAGGAGATTCCATTTTACAAGCAACATATAACTCCATCTCTAACTTCATTTTGTGGGTGGAGGATGACTTTGTACTTGTTGGACCTATAGACTATATGATCGATTCCTCACCTCCCTCCCACAAGGAACCGATAACTTACTAGTAAAAAGGGAGCCAGCCTATGAATTTATGATTGAGATGATAGCACATGGGCTGAATAAAATCCTATCAGTATGGGAAGACCTGAGAACACATCAAACCAAGGAGAGGGTACACTTCCCTCACGTGGCTACCACAAAGAAAGAACATCGGCCACTCTTATTGTGATGTCAGCAGCTCTCAAAAAACCTGTCATCTGACCTCAGTGTCCATGTGTGTGTGTGTGTGTGTGTGTGTCTGTGTGTGTGTGTGTGTGTGTGTGAGAGAGAGAGAGAGAGAGAGAGAGAGAGAGAGAGAGTGAGCAGTGAGAGAACTTGAAATATCTAACTGCCCATGACACTTCACTTATTGACGAGACCTTCTACCTTTTCTGTCTGTTCATCCACCTGTACACCTATTTGAACTTGCCATTGATCCTCCTGGATGTGCTTCTGCTCTTAAGACCTTCTCAGTCCCTCACCTTCCTCCCACAACTAGACTCAATTCTGCAGCTCCACTCACACCTGTGACCCTTTGGAGGTTAGACTAAATGCTGCCTCTCCAGCAGACTTCTCCAGCCAAGTTTGTTTTCTGACCCCAGCAGAGACTCATCATCCCCATTGGTTGTGTTTCTGCCTCTACTAGGCCTTGATGAGACTCCCAGCATTCTGACGTAGCTATACTGTAACGTGCACATTCATATAATTACTGCGTGAAGCATAATTGAAATCTGAGTTAATATTAGTATGTAAGATTAGAATAAAAAAAGCCTAGCTTGGCCTGGGCCTGGTTATCAAGGAAAGTCATAGTAAGTGGAAAATTGCTGTGAATTAAACTCCTTTACCTTGTGAAGTTATTGTTATTCAATGAATTATGATATTGTAGAAAGACCTAAATGTGATTGTCTATGCTTCTGACACAACGTGTTTCATGATGGCTGGATATACATGCATGTTATGAAATGACGTGTACAGTCAAGCTTGTTAATACATCAATATTGGGTATTCTAATAAAATGACCTATGATTTTGTATAGTGTAGTAAGAATATTTACCAAATACTCTCAAAAATTTTAGTATACTATGGAGCACTTTATCTGCTAGCATTAATTTTAGAACTAATATTGTAACTACAACAGTTGTGTCCAACTTCATTTTAGTTATTTTGATGCCTAATGCTCATTTTTTAAATGCATGGCTAATTTTATATTTCCTCTGATTTCTCCCGAGAGACCAACATACTTACTTTAATAGCCCTTTTCCTCTGTTTTCAGCTTGGTTTCATTTTCTTTAAGACTGAAAAGTAATTTTTGAGAATGAGAATGAGAAGACGGGGAATCAGTTGTACTTTAGGTATTATTTTAATCACAGTCTGACTCTTCTCAATAGTGGATATGTTGTTAAATACATATTTTAAGAGGAGAGATTTAATTTGGAATTTATGGCATGGTTGGTTTCTAAGTGGAATAAGGCTCAGTTTGAAGCAAGCATAATCTGTTTTTATACATTAAGCCCCATGAAGAACTTAAGGATCCATGTCCTCTGCTCATTCTCCATATGTGGATTTTTATCAGAGACCTTACAGGAATGGGTATGTGTGGATAGGCAAGGCAGGATGTAGACATTTGTGTCTGTGGTAAACTTTGATATATGAACATATGGTAATAAGATGGTACTCTCTTTCCATTACCCTTCTCCTCCACCACCCACCACTCCATTGAGGAACCTCCTCTTCCCAACCTCCTCAAATTTTAATGTATAATTCTTTTATCCTCCTCTCTCCTCAACATTAAAATATTGATAGATTCAGAACTATGCAAGTCTGGAATTCTATAACTAAAATTGCATATAACTAATTTAAAAAGAAGGAAGTGTGAAGCAATAAGAGTAAGCATTTTCCTCCATAATGGTATGCTCAGTTATCCATAGTGAACATACTATCAATTAGCCTGCAGAAGCAGTGTGTAATTTGAGAAACAGGACTGTCTTTAATTTTATTCTTCACTCTTATGTGCGGGAATGATTGTAGAGATAGTCCTCAACTTCTGTATCACAACTTTCTCATCATCAATTTGTAATAAAATGTCTATCATCTCATATATTTATTTTTAAAAAGCTATAAAAAGTTAGCATAATAACATGGGAAAAGATAAACTGCTTGATACAACGTTGATATATTTCATGAATTCAGCTAAAACCATACGCTTTTAAATCCTACTTCATTCCTTTATAATTTTCATACATTATTAATAGATTTGATGGTATGTATTTAAAATTTATTTGTTTGTCTACCTCCTGTGAGAATAATGAAAGCAGGATTCCTGTTTTGCTCACTACCACACCCTAGCATTTAGATCCATGAATATTCTATAAACACAAAAATAGTTATTGAATGAGTCCATGAGTGACAGTTACCAATACACATACCATTTAGTCTACATGCTTTAGGATTTTGAGATGGAAAGTTCATAAGACCCCTTTAACATACAGTAAGCCTTTCATCAAAAGAAAATACATCTGGCTGACTAATAAGGACCTATGTTAAAAGGAAAACAAGAAATTATAATGAAACAAAGCTAGGACTATATTGAGAGTTTATTTAAATTAAAATAAGAGATGAAGATGTAGCTGAAAGGCAAATCTCATGCTTGGTTTGCATGAGACTCTCTTGCTTTTATGGATTGATTTTTGCCCCCCCACCAAAAAAAGGTATAGTGAATTCCTCATCATGAGTAGTGAAAAAAGTAGAGGCTGTGCTTGTCTTGGTTCACAATGTCACGTGCAAACAGAACTGTTCCTGTCCTGAGATTGAGCTCACTATGCAGAGAAGTTGAGTGGGCACACTGTCTCCCATCATCACATGGAAGTGCAATCTACCAGACTAAACTCGAACAGGCCCTGAACACACACACACACACACACACACACACACACACACACACACACACACACACACACAAAATCTGTATAAAGATGTGGCTCAAATTCGTATGGTCCTCACTGGTCCTTACTTTTGCTTTACTGTCTGTCCTCATGCTTCAACATGTTCCAGTGTTCTCATGGATGAGGCGTTTCCTGTTATAAATATACTAATAGAGAAATCTGATGCCTTAGAGATGATTCTGCAGAGCATATAATCAGAAATCAATTGAAATGTTAACAGTTACAGGTCTGAAGGACAGTGCTGAAATGAAATCCCAAGTAGACCAAAGGGGGCAGGGCCACTGTTCTTAAAACAAGAAGCTCAGGACCAGACCACAGAGGACTCTGTGAGTCTTACAAGTCTGTTTGAAAGCCCTTTCTCTTCTAATTTCTCCTTTTGGGATGGGGAATGTCTATCCTGCATATGCCCCACAGTTGAATTTTGGAAGCAGATAACTTGTCAGGTTTCACAAGTTCACAGATGGAGAGAAATTTTGGATGAGACCCAAATAAAATTTAGATGAAAGGCTTTGAGATATTCAGCGTTGGTATTAATAGAAGGAAAAAGCAGGGCATGTTGGGATAGGATAAGTATATTTTGTGTATAAAAAGGATTTGTATTTTTGTAGGCCAGTGGTGAAATTTTATTGGTCAAATTACATTACCACCACAAGACATAAGTTAGCATGCTAACCCCCCTGCACTTCAGAATGTGTCATTATTTGGAAAATGGACCATAGCAAATTAAATTAATTTAGATGTTTTCAAAATGAAGTAAGAGTATCCTCTTACCTAATGGGAGGGTTTTACTTATAAAAAGACCAGCATATGGGGGGAGAAAATAGTGGGGAGATGGAGGCAGACACTGAGGTTTTGCTGTCAGAAACTAGCAGGTGTCATGGGCTACCGGATGCTGCAGAAGGCAGTGGAATTGATCTCACAGAAGTGCTGAAGAAAACGCATGGTTCAGCCAACATGCTGATATACTGCTAATGTTCAGAACTGCAAGAAAATGAATGTCTGTTGTTTTAAGCCAGCACATGCATTAGTTTGTTTTGGCAGCCTAGTATGTATATATCCTCTAGGTAAACATAATGCTTTTTAAATTATTTATTTATTTATTTATTTGGAAGGAGAGAGAGAGAGAGAGAGAGAGAGAGAATTGTGTGCCAGGATCTTCAGATATTATAGAAATTCCCCATGACAAAGAGACAAAGCTGTGACAGCAAGAGGATAGTGGAGTTTCATTTATTATTATTATTATTATTATTATTATTATTATTATTATTACAAATTTATGTGTTTATGAATTTACACTTGTGGGCCTTGTGTAGAAAAAAGCATTGGCCCTAAACTCAAGTTGACATAAGGTTTTATACCTGGGAACAGAGATCACACATGCAAATTAATAAATCAGTTAGAACACAAGAGAGCAGCAAGTTTAAAAGGGGTTCCAGAGAAATGCAGTTAAGGCTGTTCTCACCTTACCTCCTCCCCTACCTTTCTTTCTTGATCAAAGCTTGCAGTATTCACAGGCTAAATGGCAGGGAGTCACAAGTTGCATTTGATTTTTAATGGTTTCTGGAAGTACAGGTAACCCTCCACCCCGGTAGACATGTCCACAGCTTGTGTTCACAGACCTCCCAGTTCTTTCAAATTTAATATTTAACAGTATCCCAACCTTTCCTCACAGCCACTGCAAACAAACTCCAGATGCATGTGTGTCATTCCATGCATCTGACTCTACAGGCACCCTGGAGAATCAAATTCTGGTCCTTGGGTTCTGCAGGCAAGTGCCTTAACCACTGAGCCATCAGTCCAGCTCTGTAATGCTTTTTATGAAGTGACTGATTATGCATCATTCTGATTTTTTTCAGGAAGATGACTATAGAGAAGATAAAACAAAAATTCCGAAGTCCAGTGAATCTCAGCCATCTTCCTCAGAATGCATATCTGATTCTTTTACCTTTAATTTTAAATTGAAGCAAAATAACATATTTTAATCTCAGAGACATTCCTTGAGTTTAGAATCATGCAATGAAATTGATGCATCAACTGATAGATGGGGTTGGGAAGACGACATATAAAAAGAGAGGTTAGGACAATATGTAATTAGGCTGGTTCAAAAATAAAAACCAAGCCAGATAACATTACAGTGTTAGCTGTCCATGTGTTATATAACTTCATGGACAAAAATAGTCACTGTCTAGTTCACTAAATATGAACTTATTTCCATTCATAAGTACTGTAGTGGCCCCAACTCCAGCCTGCATGATATTATTATAGCTTTCACCAATGTTTATCTGACAATTATAATTCTTGGCAATAAACCCATTTTTAATGTTGATCTTTGGGATATTTCCAAAGATTCTAGAATTCATAGAAAAACAAAGAAGATGAATATATTAAAGGAGACTGCAAATTCTATTTTGTTAAAAAAATATTGCTCTTTGGTCTCAGACATGATCCTATTTTAAATCCAAACGTTTAATAGCAGTTAAAAAACTAAATTTACAAATGTATCTCTTATTTTCTAGGCACAATAAATGTGGTGTGGAGAAATGAGGGGTCAGGAGGTTATACGTTTTGTCTAAATTACGGTACTCAAGATACAGCAGAGACAGGTATAAAACTTTAGTTTATAAAAGTCTTCATCCCCGGGGAAAATGATTAGGCCTTCTTGTCCTTCCTGAGCCTTCCTGTCAACAGTAACAGATCAGGGAACATTTTTTTTCAAGAATTATAAATGGAATAAGAGTCTATTCTATTGACAAGGTGAGAATTATGTTTGCCTATTTTGTGAAACCTGGCGAAAGTCACAAGATAGAAGATATAGGACTTGATTATTCAGATCAAGAGTTATAGTTAGCAACTTCCATTTTGGGGGTTCCTCCTACAATCCTGCAACATTGTAGGAGGAAGTCGATGCCCCTCACAAGTACCTTCATACCCAGTGTGCTTTCTCACCTGAGGGAACCATTGAATTTCGAGGATTTATTGCTTTGAAAGTAAATAACGCAAGTCTGTTTACTGGGTGTTTGAGAGCAGACATTATTATTATTATTATTATTATTATTATTATTATTATTATTATTACTTAAAGTTGCTTGTTGAGAAATGACTTAGGTAAAGAACATTCTAAGACTTTCATTCTCATCTTATTCAACAAATTCCAACAAAGCCTTGAAATGCATTACAGCTCAACAACAAATCACCTTCTTTGTAACATGCTTCTTGAGACTTTTAATTTTCTTCCTGAATTTGAAAATATGGCATGACTATCATAGCCGGTCTACCACTGATGAATAGACCCAAGAGAGGCTGACACTAAATCTGTTATTTCTTTCTACCACTTTGGCTGAAAAAAAATAAGTTATTAAGCATTAAGCTAAACGTAAACATTAACCTACCTCAGTCATGCTCCAAAAGACACAGAGTCAATCAGCAATGAATAAGTCCCAGGGCAGAGCAGTAGGTTTTATCACAGACATTCTGGATGTATTCTGAGTCCATTAGCCATTATGCCAGAAACAACAGAGGTTATATCTTCCTGCTTATCTTTCCTGTCACTGTAATAATGATCCAGAAAGAACCTTTCTCCCTATGAAAATATATTTTATGATCACCTTTTGTTCTCAAGCAAAAAGAAGAGGAACAGCAGACCCGACCATTATGACACTGGTGTTTTGATTTAGAGAAGAACATGTGTAGGACATGATTATATATATATATATAATATATATAATATATATTATATATATATATATATATATATCAGTACCTGTGTCGTGAATTCCCCATGTCTTTTCACTTGTCTCCATCTTTCACCCAGACTCATCATTCAGCCATGACTAGGTGGTGTCGAAAATTTTAAGCAAAGGTCCCTCTGACTCATTTTTTTGTATCCTGACAATTACCTAATTAGCGGTCAAAAGAGACAAGGTGCATTTCAGAAAAAAATATCTCCATTTACTAACTAGCTACAATGTGGATGAGGACAGTCCTGTCAAACCTTCGTCCACTAATGTTCAGAAATGTCCATACCCATCCATGACTAGGTGCTGTTAGGTTGAAACTCAGGCTGCAAAATGGAGACCCCCCACAGCACCTCAGTTTTCCCCTGAAAGGAAGCGTGTTGAGCCTCAAGAGAAATGTCAACATCAAAACCAGACCCCAACAGGAGTTAACAACAGGAAATTAAATCCCCCCTCCACTGCCACTGTGTCTCTGTCTAGCTGAAGGGACATCCCTTCCCCCATCTGGACCACCTGAGACCCCTCCCGGGGGGTTACAGTGACCTAGACTCACAGCCTCATTTCCTCTATAAAAATCCCAGAAGCTGCCCATCCCCAGGCGCTTTTTCTCCACCCTGGTAAGAGATAGGCTGGCAGTTCCTGTTTTCTCTGAATAAAGCCTTTCTTCCTTTCTGAGTGGTCTCATGATGGTCTTGGTCATTCTCAAACCTTACATCTGGTGCCAAGCCTGGGTAGGGGACACCCCCAGTTGCCCTCTTGGGTGGCTGGACACCCTTCCCGGACCAGATCACAGCTGAGCTGCCATCAGCCCTTGGACCATGTGCCTGCTTGCTGTACCCACCACGACTCAGCTTCTGCCTCATTCCTTCTTTCTCAGCCTCACCTTCACACCTCTCTGTCACACCTTCTTGCTCTTGGTGAGTCTCTCTCTCTCTCTCTCTCTCTCTCTCTCTCTCTCTCTCTCTCTCGGTTTCACTCTCTCTCTCTCTGTTTCACTCTCTGTGTTTCTTTCTGTGTATCTCTGTCTCTCTTTCTCTCTGTCTCTGTCTTTCTGTCTCTCTCTGTCTCTGACTCTGTCTGTCTCTCTGTCTCTGTCTCTGTCTCTCTCTGTCTCTCTCTCTATCTCTCTCTCTGTCCCAGCAGCTCCTCCGCAGCCCCCCTCTTGACCAGTCTTCAATCCCTTCTCCCCTCTTTCCCCAGCACAGTCGCTTGTCCATGGATGGTGCTGGGCGATCCTGTGTCCATGCCTCCTTCTCAGTGAGGGCTGCAGAGCCCCAGGGAGATCAGCTGAACTCTTCATTTAAAGTTTTGATACCAGAGCAGATGATACCGCAACCCGAGACAGGCAGACATGCCAGCACCTGGCTGTGGCCCTGCAGCTCCTCCCAAGCCTCAGCAGTCACCCCCAGGACCTTGCTCCAAGCTTGCCAATGCTGGCCACTGGCTTCCCTCACCTGCTGCCAAAACCCTGTCCTCACCGTGACTCCCTGGACACTGGAAGATTGACAGTCCTTCGCTGCCACAATGAGGTAGGCCACCCCTCCTCACCCTTCATAGGAGCCACTCTTGGCACCTGGTAGTCGTAGACTAATGATGCTGTCCCCCAGCCCCCCTGAGACTCTCCATGTAACAATGAGGAACCGGGGTAGCAATGAAGACCACAGACAGGCTGGTCCCTTGCTCCCATCCTGCTCTGCTAAGATTTCCCCTCACAGATCTACACCCCACTTTCTGGCCCCTTCCTCTTGATGCCTTCTTGTCCCGCCACTCTCTTAGGCCAAGATATCCTGCTTTTAACTAGGTTTTACTCATTTTCTCAGTTCTGTTCAAGTTCATTGCTTATGATTGAACTGCTCATATATTGCTCACTTTAACTTGTTTTCATGCTTCTACAGTGGTTTAAAAAATGTTTTTTGCTAAATGCCATCCCTAAGTATAAGTCCTACATCATATAAGAACTAAAATGTTTTAATATGTTTTGATGCTCTGAGATTTGAGCCAGTTATGACTACCTTTAATCCTAGCACTTGGGAGATGTTAAATAAAAGATTTCTACTATACATCAGATTAATTGTTATCCAAGAAAAAATTAACATCATTGTCAAACAGTGTTTTCTCTTTCAAAACTTGTCAAAATATTAGAACTCAGTTGTTTTAGTCCAACAATGACCAGATTCTGCTCTATTGTGGGTTCACATAGTTTCAATCAGGATTTTGTTTTAACAATTGTCTTATGTTACATAATTCAGGTTTATTGCCTCTAAGTAAACTAAATCTTTAAGATATATTTCCTGCTCCAGGTACAACCTTGAGCTCAGACAATGGTCTTCCTCTTAGAAAAATGATTTCAGCATCTACAATTGAGTTTCCAAGCTCTCCTGAGTAATTGGTATGCTTTCAAACATAGATGTCAAGATTCATGCTATCTTACTTGTATATTCCTGATAACCTCCAGGTTAGATCAATTAATTTGGATTTATTGATAAAAATAGTGTTTTTTAAACTGATCATATGTTCTATCTGTATTTGTAGTCATGAGATATTTAAATCTACTTTCATATTTCATTTATGGCCTACACTATCCCAAGGCAAACAAACTTAAATATTAGACAAAATAAATTTAAACATTATGCCATTCTTCAACCAGACCTGCTTACTATTCAGTTATAGGTGGATATATTTATCCTATTAGACATGCTTCAACTAGGAATGTTTAATCGTCAGTCATAGATGGATATATCTATCCTCTGAGTGTTCTAATTACTTATGTAGAAGCCAAATTTAATTGGAGTCATGGAGAAAAAAGGCAAATATTTTGCCTCTGCTCATGAGGCCACTGGAGACGGGTCATTTCTAATGTGTTGTTTCATCCTGAAACTCTAGGGAATCACCTTTCTTTTCAGGGAGGACATGGAGACCCCAAAACAAAAATGGGTGCACAGTCTGGGGCAGGAGAGTGACAAATGAGGACAAAAACAGTTCTCCCAGCTTCCCAGGAAAGGGAAAGCCAAGGTCAGCACAGCCTGGAATCATCCTAACTACCAATACCAATGCTGGAGAAGCCACAGTCCTCCTTCCAGGTGCCTAAAATCCTCCTTGGAAATCCATTAGTGACCACCCGAAAAAAGACATATACTTGTTTAAATCTTGACTGCCTACTGGGTCTTAAGCGCTCAGAAAATGTATAACCAAAAATATAAGGTTAAGAGATGTTGGGCCCTGCCCTTCTATAATCTAGTTCTATAATGTGGTTACTTTCAAATCTCTCTCTCTCTCTCTCTCTCTCTCTCTCTCTCTCTCTCTCTCTCTCTCTCTCTCTGTGGTTTATTACTAACCAAGTCCTGAGACCAAGTGTATAGCTCCCAAAGACACACAATGGTACTATGATGCCAACTTTTGACCCTGGTCACCCCCCAAAAATGTATTCAAGAGTATACTCTAAGGTCTCCTTAGATATAAGGAAAACATGTAAAAAAAATCTTAAAATACTCACTTGCAGGCTGTTATCTAGATACCAAACAACCTCACAAGCGTTTCAAACCAAAGGCATTCTCTCTCTTCTCCACTCCATGGGTGTTTATTCTTAATTCCTCTCTCTCCCACTTGAATCAGCTAAATATTATCAATCACACTGATTGTTTCCTGTGTGCTTCACTCAAGTGATCTCTTATAACTGCAGTCCCATTATTTAACGTTATGCCCACTGTGGGCAATTTCTAACAAACCCTCTCTCCAGAATTCCAACTCCTCTGTCTCCCTCCAGATACTTTGATTTCTGGCATAAAGACATTTCCCAGTGTGGGGCATGCACCTTTAAAAATGATTCTATTACCTAAAACACTACGAAACGGAATTTACTTTTGGTGTGATTCTAGTTTGTATAGCTGTATCTCTCCAGAAACCCATACAGGTCCCTATGTCCCAGTTACTTTGGTGCCAAGAATGACTCTTTATGCTGAAGAGGTATGGTAGGGGTAAGCCTAGCAGCCTCCTTGGCTGCCACCAGGCTAGCTGTAGGGGGCTAGGCCATAGCCTACTCTCCTATGAAGCTACTCTCTATAAAGCTAAGTGTGGCTTTCCTAGGCTCCACAGAAGCCTTACAATTACTACAAGAACAACTTAATTCTTCAGCATCTGTTGTCCTACAGAATCTAAAGGTGTTGGATCCATTAACAGCTGACAAGGGCAGAATTTTTCATTTTTCTAAATGAGAGTGATGTTACTATGTAAATCAGTTGGGTAAAGTGAAGCTTAAAATTAAAAAAAATGAAAATATAACACTCAAAGACCTGGCGAAACCAGCTTCAGGTACATGCATCCCCCTCCTTGAGCCCTTGGAGCACCCTGGGGGTCTATATGGCCTTGGCTTTTGACACTATTGGGACCTCTAACAGGGATTAGTTCGATACCCCTCCTGGCTCCTTGTTTCCTGAAATATGACCAAAACCAGGTACACTGAGTTACTCACAAAACATTTAATCAATTATTAATGACTTCTTCCTTACCAGCCTGTCACCACATCTGAGCATGACTCCATCCCCTAGTCCTGAACTGGCCATCTCATTCCAGCCTCCCCCCATCGCCCTACTGTCAGCAGGAAATACTCACTGAGAGACTTTGCCCATATCCACAACAAAAGCCTGAGATGCTATATCAAAACCCAGGCTCCAAAATGGAGTCCACCCTCAGCACCTCAGTTTCCCTGAAAGGAAGTGTGGTGAGTTTCAAGAGAAGTGTCAACATTGAAACCAGACCCCAACAGGAGTTAAAAACAAGAGATTAAAGCCTGCCTTGTAAACAGGAGATAAAGGCCACTCCCAATCCCCACCCCCATGTCTCTGTCGGGCTGAAGGGACATCTGAGACCCCTCTGGGGGCTTACAGTGACCTAGACTCACAGCCTCATTTCCTCTATAAAAACCTAAAAGCTGTCCATCCAGGGCACTTTTCCTCCTGGCAGCTTGTGTTTTCTCTGAATAAAGCCTTTCTTCCTTTCAGAGTGGGCGCATGGTGGTCTTGGTCATTCTCAAACCTTACAGGTGCCTTTCTAAAATTATGTACAAACAGAATAATTAAAGAAATTAAATTGGATATGTCAGTTTTCTTCAAGTTTTCATTGGGAAAGTGTGTGAGAAGAATGTATGTATGATGGAATAGGAATGACATATGTTTGATTCTCTTGTATCCTTTTCCAGCACTGGCTAAACATTGAGTGTAATAAGTTTTATTAATTGTAAAGCATTGATTATGGGACCTTTCCACATGTGTGAATCTTCCTGCAGATAATCTAAACCTCTGCCTTGATCCTCAGCTCCCATTGGAGACTCCCCAATTGTAATCTAGTCTCTCACTTAGCCTTTCAAAGATGAAGCTGACTGTATATATCGTTTTTCCACACAGCAAATCCTATCAGTACCACATCAGGTCATCAGTAACTGAACTCTTGATCTTCTCTCTCCTCTCCCCTTATTCTCTTGGTTCTTTTGTTTGTTTCTGACAATGGCTCTTCTCAAAATTGAGAAGTCAGGTATGATTATTCACATTGTTTGTTTCAGTACATGCAATAGAGCACCCATAGCTAGTAAATATCAGCATCAGAAATAGCTTGTTGTAGCCTGGCGTGGTGGCGCACGCCTCAGGAGGCAGAGGTAGGAGGATTGCCGTCAGTTTGAGGCCAGCCTGAGACTACACAGTGAATTCCAGGTCAGCCTGGACTAGAGTGAGACCCTACATCGAAAAACCAAATATATATATATATATTTATATATATATAAATATATATATATATATATCTTATATATCTTATAATATATATATATATCTTGTTTCTTCTATTGTTTGTTGCATTAAGGGTCAGAGGTCGACCACCTCTCAGAAGGGCAGAGGACACACACAATAATGCAAGTCACACAGAGAGGTTTATTTCCAGCTAGCTGGGGTCCAAGTATCTGTCCGATGCAGCGGGTTTCCACATGGACCCTGAGCACAAGATTCAGACATTTTTTATAGTTTATCTTAAGCGGGCACAAGTCACACAGTAATTTTCCATAGTCTTTGAAGTTACATATGCTGGCCCATTCCCGTCTCGCATATCCTGGCGGTGGTGGGGTGAGATAAATTCCAGGACCCACCCCTCAAGATAAACATTTGGTTTCTTGACACAACCACCCGCAATCTCCCTCATCTTGTTGGGTAAGATTAGCCAGCCTTTGTTCTTCATTTCAGTAAATTTCGTCCCAGGTTCCCAGGCCATCATGGCTGTCATCAGGCTGTTAACTATGTGCCTAACAGTTGATCTCACTTTCCACATTATTTTACAGGAAAATGGCAGCTTCTTTCTTCAAACATCATCCCACCAGCAACACCACCAAAATTACTGTTATAATTATTGATTTTTCATGTTACCAGTTTGTCGTAGATAGCTCACACTGCTGGGATGAACCTCCCATCAAGGCCCAGTTGATGTGAGAGAAAAGGGTTAATCTGAATCTTCACAGATTCAGCAAAGAGAGAACCACCACCAACACCTCAAAAGCAAGCATATTGAGGCAATCAAACAGTAGGGACCATTTGCAAAACTCTGACTTCTCTCTGCATAATTAAGCTGGAATTCCAGATTCTCCTCAATAATAC
Organism: Zapus hudsonius; assembly: GCA_004024765.1. Lineage (NCBI taxonomy): Eukaryota > Metazoa > Chordata > Mammalia > Rodentia > Dipodidae > Zapus > Zapus hudsonius. The sequence goes on from PVHP010022748.1 coordinate 22,777, forward strand.
CACACAGCTGGACCCTAGGATCCACCCACAGAGACACCTACTCCAGCCAGACAGCTGGAGAAAAGCTTCTAATAAAACTCTGGAATCTGTTGTGGGACATCCATTCAAACTACCACATATTCTTCTAAAGACTATAATCCCTGTTATCTGTTGAAACAAGTCAACAACATTGTTTTTACTCATCCATATTCATCCTAACAAGTAGACCATTTTTGTAAGTTCAGGTGAATCTCTTGTTTTCCCTATATTCTTTAAAATTCATCAAATTAAGATTCATAAAAGGATCTATGTTTTCCCTGTGGTTCTCATTTTTTATCAATATTTCTAAACATTTACTTCTCTTGTCTTTGTTAGGTAATTGCTAAAAGTGTCATGCATCTGGGAAGGAATGGGCTTTTTCATGGACTTAAGTAGAAACATGCTTTTTTTCTGGCTAGTCTGGTTTGCCTAACAGAAATAGCTATAATTTCTGTTAAAACATATGTAATGGTAATTCAATATATTCCTTTGAGACCTTGTCTACTACTCAACATATTAAGTTTGGACATGATTATTTTATATCTGAGAAGATATTATTTTGATGTTCAAGACCCTTACATAAAAATATTTATCAGTAATCAATATGTTACATTTACTGTTATAACTAAATAGGAAGAATGTGTTAATGCTAAGACTTATAAAACTAACATTGTGGATTTTTTTTTTCAGTTTTTAATCATTTATCAATAGCCTCCTTGGTCTCTTGAAATTGGATAACTACCTTAGAGTACAGTAGAATTAGAAGAGGAGGAATGTTCAGTTTCCTTTCCTTTGATCTTTAGAAATAAATTGAGACAAGATATGCACACAGCAAGGCATACAAGTGACCTCGACGCTCCTCTGACTTGTGGAAAGAAAGTTTCATCTTCTCTCTTGTTCTGTAAGTGGGTGAGGAGTTATCTTACACATTATTAATTTTCCTGCCCACATGAAGTGTCTCAACATGTTTCTTTGGTCGGCTGTTTGTTTGTTTTGTGTTTTGGAGACATTGGTTTGCCATATAATACAGGCTGCTCATGGACTCATATTATTGCTTCTGTCTCAGTTTCTCAAGTGCAGCAGTAACCCCTTGATCTTAGGTTGACATGAAACTTGTTTAGTGTGATAATCGGTATACTCTTTTCTGTTCATAATATTATCTGACCAGACTGGTCCAATGTTTCTCTGTTCTACCACTAAAATGAAGTATGTATGGGGTATGAATTTAAGGTTATCTTTGATATAATTTGTGTTCACTTTGTCCATATTTCATATTTAGACTACTTCTCTAATAAATAAAAAGGTTTAAAGATGATTTTTAAGTTAATGCTTTACAGGAGTAAATGACAGTAATATTTCCAAGGTTGTTTCTCTCAATACAGTGAACTCCTCCATTTTCTGTCCAGCCTAACACCTGTAATCCTCCAAAGTCACTATATATCTGTCAACTTCTCAAATAACAGCAGTCCACATTGACCTGCTTGTCTCGACCTTCCAAAGCACTTATAAATTGTGCCAGAAATGTTGACATTGGACTATATTCAATTTAACACTGTGTCCACTCGGAAACTGAGGCTGTGACGGGGTAGCTGAGATAGCAAATCTCTTGTGCAAAGAGATAAATCGGTAATGTAAATACTGACTCTACAATGTTTTTCCCCAACTTACTATGCTCAACAATAACCAAGAGGCACTGATATTGAAGAAATGTGGGTCCAGTGAATAAACAATTCATAAACAAGTAAACTAGCAATATAACTGTCTTACTGCCCAAATTGTATGTATTTATTCTTCATAGGGCGCACGGTTAAAATATATATGTTCCTTTACTTCATTGTATGAAGGAACTCATGAAGAATTTACTGCTGAGGCATAAACTGAGTTTTATTTTTAAAATAACCCTGATACCCTCATATTAAATTCTTGATTTCTAAATAAATTTCAAACTCACTTTGCCAACTCTACTCAAGTGTAAGAATAAGTGAATACTGACTGAAATCTTTTTTTTTATTTTGAAATAATACACTTACAAATATATATATATATTTTCTGGACATCAAACACAGAAATATAGGCTAATACCTCCATATGTGTGCATTTGACACTTTCCTTATTATGGGACAACCACTGAAAGCAGGAAATCCCTTTTTGAAAGTCCATTCGTATTATTAGTAAGCCAGATCATAATCAGGACTCATTTTGAAAACTCTGTTTCCATGGAAACATTGAATATCCTATTATTTATCAGAGTCTGACTTCAGTAAAAGAGATTGACTACAAATTTGACTGAAAATTATTTATGAGATTAAATCCTGAGTGGTCTTCAGAGAAACAGGTAGGAAATCACTGGAGAAGTGCTGGCTTGAGATTCAGAGATGAGACCACAAAGAAAAGTTCGGTTGAACCAGGCAATAGTAAAAGACAATGGGAATGTGTTCCAAAGGTCTTAGGCAATTTACTTTCCCATAAAAACAACGCTGTGTTCTTTACCCAAAAGGAGATAAGTGGTTTCAATATTTGTTTCTCTATAAAGGTTGAGAGCAAAGCTCTCTAGAATACTCCTCCAGGTTCTTGATAGCTACATTATTTCCAGTGCAATTTCACTGCTCTGTCTGTACACAGAATTGTGAACCACTGAAGTGGGGTTAAATCCCATTGAGGGCCAAGAGCCTGATCATTTCCTCGAAGTTTATTAAGGTTGTAGAGGTGACTTGGCCAGGCAAATGTTAGGCTCTTGCTCTAAATGCCAACATTTCTTAGAAGGGTTTGTGAGGTGACAGAGGGGGTAACACTCTCAGTTAAATCCTAGTATCTAGTTTCCTTTGCACAGGTAAAGACAAAACTCTGATTTTGTAAGGATTATTTGGCCTGACTGAAGAAACACACTACTCTTTGAAATGGGATGGAGAAGCTTTGTGTTACTTTTATGACCAGAAGTCTTTCAACAAGGCTTCCAGCAAAGCATATTGATTTGAGAGGATTCAATCAGAATTGAGCTGTTTTTGTGTGTGCCCTGTCTTCTACTTACAGACACGTGATGGCTGAAACAAACCTAGTATAAACACAATCATTGTTCCACCCCTAAACTACTGGCTTCCTGTCTTCTTTTAAATGACAAAACTAAGCATATTATTTTAATCATTTACTAATTTACGTCTTGTTACTACTTGATCCTTTAAGTACTCAATGATATTCGAGTCAACTATCATTAAAAATACAATCTGTTCTTTTTCATAGTATGTGTGATACAAATGTAATTTGAGAGAGCAAGAGAAGGAATGAATGAGGGAAAGGGAGAGGGAGGAAAAAAAAACTCATATGACTAAAGGGTCAATATTTTTTCCTGATCACAAGTCACTTCCTTGTTGTTCTGCTTTAGAAAACATAATGAATTTTCTTTAGTAAATAATCTGGATCAAGAAACTAAACAGTTTTATAAGGTTTTGTTCTATATGCACTGTGAGGTTTTCCCATTGAGCCATTTACCTTGATTATTACAGGTCATATCAATAAAATACAAACATGTTGATGACAAGGCAAAGGGTTGAAGTTATTCATGTTTGCAGTTGTTTCAATTGATGTTTAAATTTTAATGTTTTTTGACTCTATACAGTATAATGGATCAATCACATGACCCTACAAATGCAACGCAGCATACTACTTATATTCCAACTTGCTATTGGTTTATTTTCTACCTAACTCTTTCTGCCTGCATAAAGATTAAAACGTTTGGTCTAATAAAGATACTTCCTGGTGGTTTTTTTAAAAAATATTTTATTTATTCATTTTCAAGGAGAGAGAGAGAGAGAGAGAGAGAGAGAGAGAGAGAGAGAGAGAGAGCAGCAGGGCCACCACCTTGTGGGTCTGGCTTATGTGGGACCTGGGGAATTGAACTCGGGGCCTTAGGCACTGGAGGCAAGTGCCTTAACCGCTGAGCCATCTCTCCAGCCCTGGTGTTGTTGAGATGGCTCAGCGGATGAAACACTTGCAGTGCATGCTTGAGTTCTTGAGTTTGGCTCCCTAGGACATATAAACTAGACATAGTAGCAAGGGCATTTGTAATCCCAGGGAGAGAAGGAACAGGAGAATTCCCCAGAGGCTCATGACCAGCTGGTTTGGTGTATGCAATGGTGGGAGGAGATACAAGGTGGAGGGAAAGAGCCAACATAAGAGGAACTCTCCTGATTTGCTCCTATACACCATGACACATGCATACCCACACACTCACACAATCAAAAGAGATCCTTCTGAAATTTTCAAAATATTTTTTAAAAAAGGGTATCTAATGAAAATAGGCACACTCTACATATTTTTCTTATTTCCTTTCAGCTATCTACTTTAATTTAACATATTTGGGGAGATTTTTAAGAACTTCTCTGTCATAAGTATTTTCTTCCTCAATAGTAGCAAATCCTTATTATTACTACTCGTAACTGTCTTAGTAAAGAAAAGTCACTGCCGTATTTATATGGTATTGAAGTTAAAAGTGAACACTAAATTCTTTAATAGAGGTAATCAGAAATAGAATGTAACATTAAAAATGTCTTATTTTTCCTACTTGAATGAAAGAAGTATTCGTTTCATGGAATAATATATAAAATGTGTCTTGGTAGACAAGTATTGCAAGTTTGCTCCTGGGATATATATATCCAGGAGCA
>PVHP010022749.1:0-28067 GCA_004024765.1 Zapus hudsonius
GTGTGTGTGTGTGTTTAAAATTATGTGTGTATTCTAAATATATGCACAAAAATTTGTATATGTATGCCTGTATGTAAACATGAAAAGAGACTTTTTCCTCTTTTACAAGGTTGGTAGTAAGTCTAGAATTTTAGGACTACATTTTCATAGACATTTGTTTCAACAGATTTCTAAGTTGTGTCAGTCCTGCCTCCACTGTATCAGGATCTTAAATCTGAAATAAAGTATATCTATCTCATTCTTTCAGTACACACAGATCTTAAAAGAAAGGCTGAGAGAATCTATCCATGATGTCCAGTATGTGGAGCCTCCATTTGATGACTCCATTGCTGACATAGGCAAAGAATGGAAGAGCGCCTTGGCCAAGTTGAAGTTTGCTAATTCGTATAGAATGGAGCCATTGAAGAAATTCCAAGCACATCCAGTGGAAACAAAAATTCAGCAGATGTTAACGGTGAGTGAGCACTTGCCCAACATATGTGAGGTGTGGATTCCATCCCCAGCCAAAATTGGGGGCGGGCGGTGTACAAACTAACTTTAGGAATTGACACATGCAATTATAGAGGCCAAATGAACCTACAGTCTTCTTTGCTTAAGCTGAAGCACTAGAAAATCTGGTGGTGTGATTCAGTCTGAATCCAAGGGACTGAGAGCCCACCGCTGATAGTTTAAATCCCAGTCCAAGTCTGCAGGCCCAAGAAACACTCAAGAGCAGATGAAGAGGAACAAACCAGCTTAAGCAGAGAAAACTTATCCTCTCTTTCCTCCACCATGGTGTCCTATTCAATAAATTGCATCTTGTTCACTCCTCCTGGTGAGATGCTCTTCGAACCATTGTGTTCATGGTTCTTGACGAGGAGCTCTTCACAGTCTCCTGATTTATACTTGTAATGTCAATGGAGAGAGTGTCACAAACACAGCAAGGCAGGGTTTTACTGGAGACTGCAGCTTAGCTTCTCAAACTGATGCATAACCTAGTAATTGCAGAAAGCTCTGCTCCTTGTCTTTGTCTCAAACAACCAAAGGGAAAAATCCAAATAAGGACAGCAAATTTAAAATTTCACCCATATTAATACAACAACCTGCATTAATCTCTCCCCTAAAAGAGAAGATAAATCTTTGATGTTTTCTCTCAATGACCTGTAATTCAAATGCTATGATGTAAAATTAGCAATATTGGTAAGTCAATATGTTTTATATTACTTGATAAGTGAATAACAAAAGAAAAATCCATGTCCTTATTTGCACACAGACACATGTAAGAATGAAATGCTCGTGGTGGTTATCTCCCTCATTGCTGTAGTGTTTACATGGGAATAGCAGGTATTTATTACTATCTTCTACTATCACTTGCAGTTACCTTTACCTGTACCCAGCTCCCCAGTTGCTCAGGATTTTGTCTGGCAGGGCAATCCAAACCTTTACACTAATGAAGGCCATTCATAGTTCATAATTGGATTAGTGATGTTTTCAGCCAACCTTAATCATGTGACATGGCAATACAGAAAGTCACATTGAAGTGTCTCCTGTATTCCAGACATACTCTTTGTTACCTCTAGCTCTGAACAAGTTTTCCCTTGTTATGTTAGGATTAGCTACCCCAGCCAATAGCATAACTGCCTCCCCACGCACCCCTGTTTTTGCCGTTTGGTTCAGAGGCATGCAGAGCTCAAAGTTTCAACATTGTAGTCATCTTCCAGTTCAATGGAGTTGTGTTCGTGTTTCCTGGTGAAAACAGTCCTTTGAAGACCATGACGCCCAACTCAAGATGGGCAAATCGGTTGGTAATTTGGTGGCCTGTAATCAATTCTTTCCAAAGGTCCAGCAGCCGGCCCCAAGCTGTTTGTCTTGGAGTAACCAATTGCAGACCGTGGCAAAGCCTTGTTCCTACAGATTTCATACAAGGGCCTCCCTCAGTCTTTATCAGCACCCTACCTACCACTTGACACTTGTAGTACTACTGGATCACTTGTGGAAGAGCAGCTTGCAGAAGTCTGAACCCCAGGAAAAACAGCTTTTGTGTCACCCAGTCAATGTGCCAGAGCAACACATAAATAATGTGTCATGTCCAAAATCCAAAAAATCCTCCTAGACAGGGTTTCTTTTTTTGGCTACAGGAGATGCCAGGTTCAACATGCTAACCTTAGGAGGGATCTCTTGGCACATTCCACACCACCAGATGTCTAGAAATCTCACTGAGGTGAAAGGCCTTTAAATTTCAGTTGGGTTTATTTATTATCACACAAATTACACACAAATATGCTACCACAATTCTAGAGTAGTTTCTACTTCTTTCTCACTAGGTCCTATCAGCAGAATGTCATCAGTGTGATAGATCACTGTGGTATCTCCTGGGAGGGATAGACAGTCAAGATACCTGTAAACTAAATTCTGAAATGGGGCTATTTAGTTGACATGGTCAAATTGGAGAGGAATGAAAGCAGCTTTCTGTGAACCTTATTGATGGATGTGGAGAAAAAGACGTTTTTTCAGGTCAATAGCTATATTCCAGGTGCCCAAGCAATGAAACCACATCTCACACAGCAGCTGCAACTAGAGTTGTTTCCACCTGGTTGAGTTCTGAACAAGACCAAGGGGCTGAAATAGATTGTAGTGGTAACCATCCCTTTTATGTAGAGGCCTTTATGTTGGCACTGATTCTATAGTCCCTTCTAGGGTATCATTATTTTTGTGTCAGGCAGAGACAATTCTAAAGTCTATCATTTGGGTTTTTCTCCCATAAAAGCTTCTTACTTCACAGAGCAGGAATGTGGGGATTTTGCCAGCTACTAACCATTGTCTGTTCTAATTATGGTAGTTCAGGAACTGGCCCACCTACTTGTCCCAGTGTGAAATGGACCTGAGTTTAAACTCCGTTGGTAGCAGATCTCCATATAGCAGCCTCAGTTTACAGGCCCATTTCCCAGTCAATGTTCTCACTGGGGGACATCTTGCAAGACTAAGTATTCCCTTTGCATCAAACATCAGTCAGCTGCACACAAGGGTTCTGTAGTTTCAGCCCTGAGACTACATAGTGAATTCCCGGTCAGCCTAGGCTAGAATGAGACCCTACCTCAAAACAACAACAACAACAACAACAACAAAGGACTAGTTTATAGGTTGAAGATACATAGACTAAGGAAGGAGCATGAGCAATATTGACTGAATGAGTTAACAATGCATGAAAGAATAATACGAAAAGGAAGAATTAGTAACATAAATTGGCATAAAATGGTAATATTTTTCAGGATATGTGCATAATCCAGGCTGACCTGGAACTCACTCTGTAGTCACAGGCTGGCCTGGAACTCAGGAATCCTCCTACCTCTGCCTCCTGAGTGCTGGGACTAAAGGCGTGCACCACCATGCCTGGCTCAAAATAATTTTGTGTGTTACGTAGATATAGGTTTTCTACTTGCTATATTAAAAACATTTGGCTTGAAAACTGAAAATTTTCTTAATTTTATTTTAAAGGAAAGTCTCAAAGATGTCAAATATGACGATAAAGTATTCTCTCACTTGTCACTTGAATTGGCAGACCGAATACTGGCAGCAGTCAAAGATTTTGGATTCCACCGTTATAAGTTCATTATAAAAATACTGTTTATTCAGAAGTCTGGTCAAGCAATAAATGTAAGTTCCCCAGTGCCCTAGCATCCGTTTGTTAGAAACAAGAGGCATCTCTTCCCCAGGAATCTGGAAGTCCAGAGTGCCTCTTAAATACAGGTGTCATTTTGTGAAATGGATTGTTTAATTTTCAATTATTTGACAAGAACTAGCCTAAAACAGCACTTTGCTATTAATAATTTATTAAATTGCATAGTTATCTTTTATCTTAATGCCATTGAAGTTAATAAATTTATTTTGGACACTAATCAATGTTAGATAATTTGATGATCTAAGACAAGAATCTGCAGCTGTTGTTGCCTGTAACTACAAAGGCCAACAAGAAGAGAGGAAAAAAACCACACACACAAGAGCCATAAATCTCAAGGAGTTTTTACTAGTCAAGGAAATCAAGCCAGTTTAGAATCTCATGGGCATCAGCAGCAGCTGGTCTGGAGAGAAGCTGCTGAATAGGAGTCTGGGCAGCATTGCTGTGGCCCCAGCATGGACTTGTCACCTCTGACAAGACTGACTTCTTAGAGGGGTGTGAGGGTATGTCAGCATAGAGTGCTCAATGAGAATTAAAGATTATTATAAATAAAGGGTATATTGAATAAAGTTAACAAATACTACACATAAAAGTTATTACTGTTATTTATAAATAAAAAGATATGTCACTTGGCTATGTGGCTTTGTAGGTAGGGAATTGATGGTGAATGCATGAGGGTTGGAGGGGAAAAGATGAAGAACTTTATGTGTGTCTGAGGTGCCTGGGAAGAGGACCTGGATGGCTGGACAACTGCTAGTGATAAAAGAGACAGAAGCAGAGGTGGTTCTGGTTACCATGGGGGAAGTCCACCATATCAACTCATACATTTAACAATATGAAAGTTCCAGATTATAGGAATGTCACTGGAATACGGAGGCTTATGCTGCCTGTCAACATAAAGGCCAATGGAAAGAAACAAGAATTGAATTTTTAAGCTGTTTTATTCAGAGAGCCAGTAATATAGAGCACAGAACGTTAGCATCCTAAAAACTGCCTTCCATCTCCTCTCTAGCCAGAAGACTATACACAGAGAAGGGGCAGTCAGTCAGTCGTTCCAGAGCAGAGGTCGCCCTTCTGCTCTGGTGGTCGGCCACATTTCTCAGATTTGTGATGTCTTATATTTCTTGTTAGCACTTGCACTCCTGCCTCATTTTTTGGATGCCTGGCTCAGGCATTTCTGGAAATGCTGAGTCTAGTTAGTATTTGCAAGTGTCAACCTTGTATTCCTCCAGGGCATGTGGCCTGGGGGAGGGGTAGTTAATTCAGATCAAGCAAACCCTTACCAATGTGTACAGGCTAAGTTTTAACAATTTGGAGTACAAATGTGTCTTTATAATAGGCACTGTAACAGTGCCTCCATTTGTCCTTCTTTTCCCTGTCATCAGTAAGTGCTCTAGAGAGTTCACACAGAGGGCCGCAGTGGCGGCCTATAATTGCCCAGAGAAGGAAGGCCAGCTGAAGTCAGGTGAGAGGAGCCAGCTGTGCCAAGCAAGTGAGAATGTTCCAGCAGAGGTCTAAAGCCAGGATGAGCTTGGATGATCAGTAACAGGTGTGGGTGCCATACATTCAGCTAATGTAGAAAGGTAGAATGGGTGTGATGGCACCTTGAGCTACCCAGAGCTCAGGATCTGAAAGCCTAGCATCTCTGTCATCATTCTGTGGAGCAGCTCAGCCTTCTGTGTGCCCTTTTTCTGGCCTCACTCATGCTCTCACAGCTGCTAGTGTCTTGGCTGGACCTGAAGATCCCAGATGACCCCTCCCTCTCTGTTATATGATGTGATGCTGGATGCTGGCTGGGGCCCTGGGTTCTCCTAATGTGAGCCCAGTGGGCTTCCTTATATGAAAGTCTTGGCACAGCATCTCACAAAGATCAGATAGTACAAAACTTCTGATGGCTTTGCTTGATCATGGTACAATATCATGTATTGTTGTTCAGAGCAAGACATAGGCCAACATATTCAAAGGGCAAGGAAACAATCTCTTGTTAAAGCCACTAAGGATGTGGCTAAGGATGTGGGTCATTTTAGACCCACAACAGAGTACAACTACAGGATCACCTGTGGCTTTGCAAGCAGAGTAGAGGAGTGACAGCTTGTGTACTCAGTACCATTGCTGCCAGACAAGACCCTCCTACTTTTGGCTGAAGTTCTCTAAGTGTAGCAAGTACTCCTAACCTTTGTCGATATCATAGCAGACCCTTTCTGTAGGTAGTTCTACTAGACCCCTCTGCTTGGGACACACTTAGGTTAAGAACAGCAAAAATAGGGTCCAAACAGCATCACTTCTGAGTCTTTCCATGAAAGGGAAAATCAGGAAAATTTTCTTTTTTGTTTTATTCAAGGTAGGGTCTCATTCTAGCTCAGGCTGACCTGGAACTCATCCTTTAGTTCCAGGCTGGCCTCAAACTAACAGCAATTCTCATGCCTCTGCCTCCTGAGTACTGGGATTAAAGGTGTGAGTCACCATGCCTGGCTTTTCATTTTTCTTTCTTTGCAGTGTCAGTACTGAACCCAGGGCCTTGTGCATAGTGACAGGCATGCTACCACGGAGCCGCCCCAGCCCCACAAATTACTTTAAAAAAATATATATATATGTATATATTCACTTATTTGCAAGTAGAGAGAGATGAGACAAAGAGAATGGGTACACCAGGGCCTCCAGTCGCTGAAATGAATTCCAGACACATGTGCCACCTTGTGCATCTGGCTTTATGCGGGTACTGGGGAATTGAACTTGGATCCTTTGCTTTTCAGGCAAATGGGTTAACTGCTAAGCCATTTCTCCAGCCCCAAATTACTTCTTAAAGGAAACTTTCTGGGATACCAGGGCAATATTTAAAGAAATCAACCTAGTGTGGATTTAAAATGAACAAAGTTAATCTAAAGTTAGTCTTTTAAAATTTTCTCTCACAGATTGCCAGCAGATGGATCTGGGATGTGGCATGGGACAGCTGGGTGCAAGCAAAACATGAAACAGAGTCTTATGTGGCGTTGGCCTTGGTATTTGCTCTCTATTGTGAGTAGCTCACTACAAGACTAAAACTGCTCACAGCTTTTCAAAAATAAATGACATGTCTAGATTTATGAGCATCAAATATTCATTTTAAATAAGCAAAAACTAGTTGTTTTGTTACCATTATATTACCCCAAAGTAGAAGAGGTGAGCACATGTATAAACTCTAGTATAGGGAAATAGTGATCATTTTTTTTAGATTTAAGAAAGTTGGGATTTGTGCAAACAGTGAATACTATGTCCAGATTGATAGTCTTCTACCAAGGAGCAGTGGGTGAAAGGTGGAGGCAACCAAATGTCTAAGATGATCAGTATGATTTTTCAGTTAAACTGGAAAAAATCTGTCAAATTCACTGATCAATAGAAACACTTATCTGTTGAAATGTCTATAAGCATGAAGACCGAAGAAAAACACAGGTGGTTTTCTTTTCACTCCATGGAGATGGTATTGAGGAGGAACGGAACGACAATTCTTTCCTGTCCAAGCAATTCTAGTTGGGCTCAAGGAATTTAAACCTGGCCAGGCTTGTTGTCAGAAGATGGGTGCAGAGTGCTCTACATTGGAAGCAGAGTTAACACCTACTCTGGAACTGGCACTTGGAACTTAGACACCATGGATGTTGCACAACAGGTCTTCAAACAAGTATCGATATCTAACCCTGCCACAAAAAGGTATTGTGTGCCCATTTCTATTGCCATGCTGTTGTAGTCAGCCACTCGCTGCTGGGATGAATCTTCAAACCAGGCACATATTCGGGGAAGAAAGTATTTATTGAAACTACAGATTGAGGGGAAGTTCCGTAACAGCGAAAGAGGCTGCTCCCTTTCACAGGTCCAAGCAGAGAGAAAAACCCATCACCAGCACCATACACACAGAACAGGGAACAGGCAGGAGGGCCAAGGAGAGAATTTCTTCTCTGTTATATAGATTAGGGTGGGGTTTTGCAACCCTTCCCCAGATTTAATGGCTTCCTGAGTCTCTGGAATTTCCTTCCTGCACTGCCCACACAGGAAAGGATGTTGACTTCCAGCTTCTTTGAGCTTCTTTACATCCTGCCCCTTGCTGAGAGGCTGCCTTCCTGTGAACATCCTCAGAGACCCACCCAAGAAAATTGAAAAGATCAAGTTGACAACAAAACCTAACTATCACACATGCCCACTGCTGAAACCCCCCCCTTCTTCTCCTGGAGGCTAAACAAGCTAAACTGAGGCTGGCGCTTAGACCTCTGCCATGCTCTCATCAGCACTGTCCATGCCTCCTGGGAGGGAGGTCTTCCCTGCAAGGTGATGGCAGGGTGTCCTTGCCCAAAGCCTCCGACCATCACAACTTCTGCACAACTGCTCATTTCTTAAGGAACTGTTACATAAATGCTTATATAAGTCACTGCAAGGAATCTGAACATCCCTGGACTGACTCCCTGCTTCTCCAAGCTTTTTATGTGAGTTACTGAACATTTTTCTTGAGGGAGCAGTTGCGGGGGGATATTGATGAACTACACCACCAGCTCCTGCATTATTCTCTGCGGTTTCAATGTCCACATAGAAAAGTCAACCAGCACAGCAGTCTTCAGTGTGTATGGTTCTCACATGGAGATTTTTGTATCATGGTTTATAGAACACCAGTTCCCCAACGATATGTGCATTGATTAAATACAGACTTCACATGATGGATATCATCTGAGCTCTGGGGGCTATGATGAAATACCATAGCTTGACCAACATACGTTTATGTCTTAAGGTCTATAGGCTGGAATCTGAGAGCAAGGTGCCAGTGTGGTAAAGGGCTTGGTAGAGCTCTCATCCTGGTTATGTCTACATGGCCTTTCCTTAGTGGATGCTGAGAAGGAGAGAGAGAAAAGGAGAAGGGGGAGAAGAGAAAGGGGAATGGAGGGGGGTAGGTTTGTGGGTCTTTCTACCTTTATGTAGGTAGAACCAGCAGGGGTTCAGAACCAGCAGGGGGTCCTTCAGGTGGAATCAGAAAGCACTTTCAGGCTCCTCTTAACGCATGCATCCTGGGTGGGGAATAGAGCTGGTGTCAACAGTGGTCCTGAGCAGAATGACGCTGCAGAGCCTCTTCTGCCCCGGATGCGCAAGTCTAAAGGAAACCACGTGCAAGAAGAGCCTTGGCAAGCGGATCAACGCCAGCACCTCTCTAGCGCCTAGAGAATGTGCAGGGCCGCTGTCCTCACCTCCGGACACCATGCCCCCTCTGTGATCCTTCAGGGCTGGGCTCTGACTTTTCAGGCCCTGGAGATAGATGTCTAAGAACTAGTATCTACATAGATCTGCCCAAACACAATGGCTCCCGCTTTTCTGGCCCACCACCCCGTGTCCCCCGGTGGGTGCCTTCTGGCTCGGCTAGTCCCTGGTTGGGGCACCTCGCTTCCCGGTCCTCTAGGGCTGTCCGCAAGTCCCGCGAGGGCAGAAGGAAACTGCTGGACAAAGGTGGATGTCCTGGGGCCGCGGAGCTGGGGACCCTGGTTGAGGGAAGGGGCCTGCAACCCTAATGAAAGAGAAAAACGTTGATGAAGGGGGCTCAAGAGCTGGGGACCCTACCCTGGCTGATGGGGGGGCTGCAGAGCCGGGACGGGCTGAAGGAAGGGGGCGGGGACACTGCTGGAGGAGGAGGGGGAGGGGGCTGCAGAGCCGTAGACCCCGGCGGAGCGCAGGGAAAGGAGGCGGGGGCGGGACTCGCGGTGGGGCGCGGGCGGGGGTCTCGGGCGGCGGAGGAGGGCCGGGGGCGGGGCGGCGGCTGACGCGGAGGGCCGGGCCGGGGGCGCGGGGAGGCCGGGCGTGCGGGCGCGGCGGCGGCGGCGGCGGCGGCGGCGGCCATGGCGGTGGCGCTGGCGGGCCGCGGCGCGCGCGGAGGCAGGGGCCGGCCCCCGGGCGGGCGGGCGGAGGGGGCGGGGCCGGGGCGCCGGGCGGCCCGCGCGGCGGCGGCGGCGGCGGCGGCGGCGGCCGGGACCGGGCGGGGGCGGCGGCGGCGGCGACGCGGGGCGCTCGGGCTGATGGCGGCGGCCGGGCCCGGGGCGGCGCTGTCCCCGCGGCCGTGCGACAGCGACCCGGCCACCCCGGGCGCGCAGTCCCTGAAGGTGAGCGGCGGCGGCGGCGGCGGCCGCGGGCGGAGCAACAAGTGCGGCGGGCGGGCGGGCGGGCTCCGGCGCGGCCCGGGCCTCCCTCCGGCCGCGGACGCCGGCTCGGGACGGTCCCCGCGGCCGGGACTCGGCGGGCGGGAGTCCTGCGCGCCGCGCCGGCTTCGAGTGGGTGGCCGTCCGGCCGGGACGCGGAGTTGACGTGAGCGCCGAGCGCTCCGCACCGGGACCTGCGCTCCGGGAGCCTCGGGCCCGGCTCGCCCGCCGCCGGCCTCTCACCGAATCCTCGGCGGCCGGCGCGCCTTCCTCCGGTCACCGACCTGCCCCGAGCGAGCCGGGCCGCGCCGTTATGGCGTCGGCGCGCGGCGGGCACCGCCGAGCCGCCCGGGGCCGGGGCCCGGCGGGGGCGCAGCGCGCCTGTCCCTTGCGGGCTTCCGTTGGAGCGGGGAGCCGACTGTGGCGTGAGCGTTGGGAGCCCCGCCGTCTTGCCTCCCTGAGGTGGCCGGGCATCGTGAGGGGCAGACCCATTAAAATGGGCTTTGCGTGCTCAGAACCGAACACAGCCGACGCGCGCAGCCCGCCTTTCCCCGCGCTGCGTTGCTCAACTCTGGGCAAGTCGGGTTGTAAGTGAAGGAGGCTGGGAGACTTTTACACGCCTCCCTTCCCCACCCCAAGCTGGTAGGAAGGCTTCAGGTTGGAATGGGCTAAGAAAGTGGAAGTAGATTGCACTGGGAGAATGCCTGAAAGTGTTTTCTCTTTGCTTGCGTTGAAGATGGGTTTTCTTCCAGCTCTGGCCTCCTGCCCTTTCAGTCACAAACCCGTCCTCAGAAAGCCTGTTGAGACCTAGGGCATCTAGAAAGATAATCTCTTTTTCCTTGTTCTTGATTCATATTTTATGGTTTATTTGACTTTTAAATACATAGGATGATAATGAAGATAATTCCAACGACGGGCCCCACCCATCCAAAAGGAGGCGAATGGGCTCAGGGGACAGTTCTAGGAGCTGTGAGACCTCCAGTCAAGACCTCAGGTACTCGCTCACCTTTAAGTAGGTGGTTTTTTTGTTGGTTTTGGTGGTATCTTTCTCTTCTCTGTAGTATCTTCTCTTCACCTAGCCCCGGTTCCTGGCAAAAGCAGGTATTAAAAATTGTATACGGTTTTGTTGTCCTTGCTCCTCAGAACAATTAAAAAATTATGGTAAAATACATAGAATTCACCATTGTACCTTCTTGGAATTGTATAATTCTGTGGCATTAATTACATGCACAGAGGCTGGAGAGATGGCTCAGCGGTGCCTAAGGCCCCCGGGTTCAATTCCCCAGGACCCACATAAACCAGACCCACAAGGTGGTGGCCCTGGTGTGCGCTCTCTCTCTCTCTCTCTCTCTCTCTCTCTCTGCTTGAAAATGAATAAATAAAATATATAAAAAGATTACATGCACAGGGTTGTGTGACCATCACCACTACACATTTCCGAAACTTCTTCAGTAGCTCTCCCACCTCCCCCTCCCCACCAGTTACTGGCAACCGTCGCTCCACTTTCTGCCTCTGAATCTGTAACCACACAAGTAAGGCTATGCAGTACTTGTCCTTTTGTGTCTGCCTTTTTTGTTTAGCCTTATGCTAAATTTCTTAAGGTTGGCCTATGTTGGAACAGTGTCAGAATTTTCTAAGTCTGAACAATATTCTGTCGTATGTATTACCACATTTTGTTTATTCACTCATATTTGGTAGCTACTTGAGGTGTTTCCACCCTTTGGCTGGGGTCAGTAGCGTCAAGACTACAGTGGCATTAAGAATCCTTGTTAATTCCCTGGTGGTAAAAGTCTAGGAGGAGTTTAGCTGCATCATGTGGCGATTCTGTGTTTAACTTCTCCTCCAGGAGGAGCCTTCATACTTGTAGCAGAGCAGCAAACCATTTTGGATTCACAACAACAACGCAAAAATTTCAATTTCTTCACCATCTTTCCTTCCTTTTTTTTTAACCAAGTGGCACTGGCTGGTTTGATTTGCATATCCATGACTAGGGGTGCTTTTCATATGCGGACGGATCATGTAGACTTTTGGAGAAATGTCAGTTCTAGTTTGTTGCCCATTTTTTTCATGTTTATGCTTTTGAGTTATAGGAATTCTTTATGTACTCTGCATATTAATTCCTTATCAGATATAGTTTGTAAATATTTTATACCATTCTATGGCCTTTGGACACTTTAAAAAAGTTATTTTAAAGAGAGAAAGAAGGAGAAAGAATGGGCATGCCAGGGCCTCCTGCCACTGCAAATGAACTCCAGATGTATGTGCCACTTTGTTCACTTGGCTTTATGTGGGTCCTAAGGGATTGAACCCAGACCATCAGGCTTTGAAAGCAAGCGCCATTAACTGTTGAGCCATCTCTCCAATCCCTGGACACTTTTTTTTTTTTTTTTTTTTTCGACGTAGGGTCTCACTCTAGTCCAGGCCCCTGGACACTTTTGATAGTGTCCTGTGATTAACAACTTTTATTTTTATTTTCATGAGGTCCAAATATGTGTGTGCAGGCATCCGTACTTATTTGTGGTCATGTGTGTGGGTGCACATGCACACTTGCATGTGGAGGCCAGAGGTTGGTCACTCGCCATCTCATTTTTTGAGCTAGGGTCTGTCACTGAACCTGGAGATCACTGGCAAGCCACCCTCTGTGCTGGGATCATAGGCTCAGGCTGCTCTACTTAAAGTAGGTGTGCTAGGGACTGACTAAACCATCTCCCCAGGCCTGCTTGCTTTTTCTTTTTTATAACTTGGGCTTTTGGTGTCATATTGCCAACTTGCTGGTCTTCTGTTCAGGCTTTTTGAGTCATTGTGAGTTAGTTTTATAGGTGATGTGGCATGAAGTAGAGGCTTCCTTCCAACACGTCTGCTTGTGTGTATGGTTTCTGGTTCCAGATGGGGAGCAGTGTTTGGATTGGCACTTTAAAAGATGGGCCAGCACATTCCTCCCTCTTTTCTAGTCTCAAGTGGTCTGATTCTGCAGTTCAGGGTTGTCATTGAACATAATATACTTTTCAAATGTCCATTCTTTGCTTCTGGGTTTATGGAGTATAAGAAATGAAAATACAGTTTATTGTCCAGATTACTGAGAAAATTATTGTTGACGCCAGGCGTGGAGGCATACACCTTTAATTCCAGCAACTCGGGAGGCAGAGGTAGGAGGATCGCCGTGAGTTCGAGGCCAGCCTGAGACTATAGAGTGAATTCCAGGTCAGCCTGGGCTAGAGTGAAACCCTACCTCAAAAAACAAAAAAAAAAAAAAAAAAAAAAAGAATTGTTGAAATTTTGCATTCTTGGATGTTTGTGACTCACTAAGCAACATAAAAGACTCCCAAGTTGCTTAATTTGAACTGTACGTGGAAGCTATAGTTGTCGTGTGTTGGCCAAGAAGATTGACCACCTCACTTTGTTCTCATTGTTTCTTAGGCTGAAAATACAGTTGTCCTCACAGTTAGGAGTCTTGGTACTGTGTGGTGTAAGAGAAAAAGTGTATTTGGTGACAGGGAGTTTCGGGCCATTGTTTCTTTTACATGTTTGGTAATTTTAATACTTAAAATTGTTTTAAAACTATCCTGAGAAGTAAGGCCTAATGTGTGTTTATGTCTTAGCTTCAGTTACTATCCTGCAGAAAACTTGATAGAGTACAAGTGGCCGCCTGACGAGACGGGAGAATACTACATGCTTCAGGAGCAAGTCAGTGAATACCTGGGGGTAACCTCCTTCAAGCGGAAGTACCCAGGTACTTACGGCTTAGTCGATAGAGTGGATGGCATCTGAATTGCCACAAAGACAGCTGTCTACTTGCAAGTCTTGATCACGAGTTATTTCTATTTTGTGGCTTGTTCTTGATGATTTTAATTTATTACTATCATTCAATACTGTTCTTGATGATTTTATTACTGTCATTCAGTACCTGTTCCCATAATTGACCTTTTCTTGTGTCTCATCAATTTATTGTGTGGGCCAGACTGGCCTTGATCTTTCTACCTCTACCTCTCAAGTGCTAGGATTGTAAGTATGTGCCACCATGCCTAGTTACCTGGGGGAAATGTTTGAAAAAAGCAAAAATTTTGGTTCTTAAAACAAGCTGTTCATAGTTAACTACGTTAATATAGTTATTTATGTTATTTTGGATTAATCTGTTTTTAATTCCCTTGCATTTATTTCCTGCATTTACAAGATTTGGGCAGTCCCTGAATACTAGAACTGTGTAACATGAGGTATTTTTTGCTATTTTTAATAGTCTTTTGTTCTTCTTCTGGAGATTTAGAGCGACGAGACTTGTCTCACAAGGAGAAACTCTACTTGCGAGAGCTAAATGTCATCACAGAAACTCAGTGCACGCTAGGTAATCATTGCTTTCCAGGGGCCTTTTTCAAGTTGAGCGTTTATAGTGATATTGGATAAGCATCTCCTTTCTTTAAAAGTGTACAGAATTAATAAAATAATTAGAAATTTTTTTTTGATTTTATCTTTTTTTTAATATTTATTTTCAAACAGAGAGAGAGAGAGAGAGAGAGAGAGAGAGAGAGAGAGAGAGAGAGAGAGAACCAGGGCCACCACCTTGTGGCTCTGGCTTAAGTGGGTACTGGGGAATTGAACTGGGGGCCTTAGGCACTGGAGACAAGTGCCTTAACCGCTGAGCCATCTTTCCAGCCCAATAATTAGAAATATTTAACTGCTAAGTTTATTGCATTTCTGATTATTTTTTGAATATAGGGGACATGAATGAAACTAACTGTAATTTTCTCGAAGCTAGTAAAATGTATTTCATGTATAAAATTTGCATCCATGTCTAGATTTTAATCTCTTTTTTGTGGGGTGCTGGGGATAGAACCCATAGATGCTTATCTCTTAGAAGGTAAATTTTGTCAAATTTCTAGTTCTATATAATTATCTCCATGCTTTATTTGTAATTTTTCTTTCATAAGTATTTAATGCAACATGGTGATTTTTTAACAGAAATTCACGAGTGTTCATTCTAGCAGTTGATGAAATTTGATAAGAGTAAAAAATTACATGTTGTGTACATACTGATGAATTTTGAGTTGATTATAATAGTTCTGGTGTTTAGAATTTGAAGACTAGGAAGTATACATTGAGAAATAATTTTTTACATATTTAATGTTCTGTATTAGTAGTGGTTAGTATAAATCATTAACAATCGTTTCTCATAAAAGGGTATCACTTATACTAGTTAGGTCAAATAATTGATTTCTTTGCCTTTGAAAGTTAATCTTTTTTAATAGTTTGCCTTTTTTTTTTTTTTTTTTTTTTTTTTCAAGGTAGGGTCTCGCTCTAGTCCAGGCTGACCTGGAATTCACTCTGTAGTCTCAGGGTGGCCTTGAACTCACGGCAATCCTCCTACCTCTGCCTCCCAAGTGCTGGGATTAAAGGCATGTGCCACCACGCCCGGCTAATAGTTTGCCTTTTTATTATGAATGATAAATTTTCTATCTTAAAACGTATTTTGCTTTGGACTATTGTAAAGCTTGCAGAATATAGAATAGTTTGCAGAAAAGTTGTTTGAAATATGGTTTTATTGTTAACTTAGCCTTAAAAGATTTACTTTCTTGTGTGTGTCTAAAATAGGCTTAACAGCCCTTCGCAGTGATGAGGTGATTGATTTAATGATAAAGGAATATCCAGCTAAACATGCTGAGTATTCGGTTATTCTACAAGAAAAAGAGCGCCAGCGAATCACAGATCATTATAAAGAGTATTCTGTAAGTGATGGGAGTGCCCCACACCTGTTTTGGGTTGGGGAGAAAACATTTTATGAATTACTGATGACTTCCAATTATAATGTTTTTATTTTAGCAAATGCAACAACAGAACACTCAAAAAGTTGAAGCCAGCAAGGTGCCTGAATACATTAAGAAAGCCGCCCGAAAAGCAGCTGAATTTAACAGCAACCTAAACCGGGAACGCATGGAAGAGAGAAGAGCTTACTTTGACCTACAGACACATGTAGGGTGACTTAGTTCAGCAATACCTGGACTTCCTTTGTTGTAACTATAGAGTGCTCATCACTCCCTTTATTAGTGTGCACTTTGGTGCCAGCTCAGTGTCCACTTTCTCCCCAAAGTTAAGAAAATGCTGTCTTAATTTTTTTTTTTTTTTTTTGGTGAGATCTTGTTATGGATGATATTCTGCTGAGTAAGACTACCATACCAGTCACTGCATATCGTACTTGACTGTTTCCCAATGGCATTTATGAGAACGTTCCATGCTTACCCCCTTGGTTTTTGTGGTAGCCACTTGAGGGTGGGCCAGTGGGAGCAGGGAGGTGCAGGGCGGTTTTCATGCTGCTCTTGCCTGGTGAGCCAGAGTCAGCCTTCCTTTGCTCTGAATCCAGCTCACGGTGAGCCACAGGTGAAACTAACTGTTCCTCCGGTTCCTGCTCCCCCAGCGCTTCCAACACGGTTAGATCGTCTTTGGGGCAGGGGCATGGGTGTAGAGTGTAGGGGGTTCTATTCCTGGAGCCTTGCTTTACAGCATGCAATCAGTCTTCATCTCTTCATGTCAACACAGGTGATCCAGGTACCTCAAGGGAAGTACAAAGTGTTGCCGACTGATAGAACCAAGGTCAGTTCTTACCCAGTGGCTCTCATCCCCGGACAGTTCCAGGAGTACTTCAAGAGGTATCCAGTAGTTCTAGTAGTGCTGCTGTCAGTGTGTGTGTATGTGTGTGTGTAAGTGACTCTAGAACACGTGGAGGACTTATGTCTGTATTCTTTGCTTTCTTAAACAAGTGAACAGTTTATGAAGAATTAAAAGGTATAGCATGTTACAGTACAAGTAAGACACTACGGTGGGCATAATAGGGTTGCTCACAAAAAATTCACAAGACAAAAGCTGTTCCATCATTACAAGGAAAGATTTTCATATGTTCTTTATTTTCTTGGGTTCGGTATTAAAAACACCCTCCTGTTCAGAACTCCAGTACTTGCTGGTGTAGTGTGGAGTGCCCACATATCTGCCCCCTGGCTGGGTGTTCCACAGGTTTCTGGGTTTTGGAGGACTTCATTGCTCAAAAGTCCATTCCAAGGCCCAGCAGCAGTGGTCACTGGGAAGCTTGTTGATAACTCGAAGCTCTAGATCCTTCCTGAGTCTCCACTTGACCCTCACTCACGTGCTGCAGTGCAGAGTAGGCTGGAGGAGATGAGAGAAGGAGCAGGCCCCGTTTGGCCCAGGCTGCTGTAGCGTCCATCTGCATGGATGTGTCCTACACGCTTCTTTCCAGCCTCAGTATATTGCAAACCTCCCAACACCAGGGCTAATGGGTTTCCCTTGTTTTAAAGTTTCAGCATTAATCTTCCCTGTGGTTGTTCTCAGGACAATTCACAATACAAAATTATTTTGACTCTTTGGAAGACTAGTTTCATCATGCAGGTTTTTTTTTTTCAGTACTCTTTGTTTAAGCCAGGAAATTATTTAAAGTCATATGCCAGTCTACCAGCCTCACTGTTTTTGGTGCAGTGTCTTAGTGAGGAAGCTGCTCGCTCAGGGACCTGAAGCCAAGATGGCTATGCTATCTGAGCTAGGGGGCAGGATTGCTACTCTGGCTCCAGACAGAAGAAAGACTTAAATGTTAGACTGTATGCTTTACAAAGTTGGTTAAAATAATTGAAAATTGTTTCTTAAATGATATTTTTAGTAATATATGTGTGTACATACACATATACCATGCCTGCATGAAATAATTTAATCCTCCCGTGAGTTTTGGGAGGTAGCTTCTTTCCTGTACCTAGTTTACAAGTGTAAAGATGAAGCACAGAAAAGTAGCAACAGCTCAGGACAGGATGCAAGCAGGTGGCTCTTGGGCCCTGGGGTCATGTGCCGTTACGTCCTGCTGAGGATTCACTCTTGTATGCTGACATTATCCATTATGTCTTTTTGGGGTAGAAGGTAAAGGGGAAAGACCTTACCTTTTCAGAAGAGGAATCAGATGCATCTTATACGTGGTCTTTCCAGAGGAAAAAATGTGCTGGTGTTTAAAATTTATTTCTAATCTACAACTGGTGGTGCAAACAAAAAATTACTGTCTCTGCTTATTTTTCTAAAGTATTTGAAAGTGAAGTTTCAGGCTAATGTCACAGCTTAGAGAATACTCTTTTCCTGCTTAGTAAAGGAAGAGTGAAAGCAGTCTCTCTGAATTAGGTATTCACCAGATGAGCTTCGGTACTTGCCGTTGAACACGGCCCTGTATGAGCCCCCCCTGGACCCCGAGCTCCCGGCACTAGATAGTGATGGGGACTCAGATGACGGAGAAGACGGCCGAGGGGATGAGAAGCGGAGAAATAAAGGCACTTCGGTAGGAAAGCTTACCTTAGCAGGAGGCATCCTGTGTGTACTGGTTTGATTTCCTAGAATGTTAAATTGAATTCTCTTACCATAGAATTGCCACAAAGCTTCATTAAGACTATTTATTTATTGTGTGTTTATTATATAAGTAATCTGTGCAGGGCCATTGGTAAATTTTGTTTTTAAAAACCTTTCTTGTGAGCAGAATGATAGGCAGGCCTACTGACATTAGTTTTCTCTTTTATTGAGCTTTCTGTTGATAAGTCTTAAAATATTAAAGCAAGTAGACTGATATTTTGCCACAAAGAAATACGTTTTTATTGGGCTGGAAGAGTATATTATTAACTGTGATCCTGTTGCTTAATCCCTTACTAACATGGTGTCATTTCTTTAGTTTACCTGTGTGACTTTTCATAGCAAAAAGCTTAGCTGCAAGGCAGCTGGAAAGGGTACACTTGGGTGTGAAGGATGGAGGCATCTCGGG
The DNA here is from genome assembly GCA_004024765.1 of Zapus hudsonius. Taxonomy (NCBI): domain Eukaryota; kingdom Metazoa; phylum Chordata; class Mammalia; order Rodentia; family Dipodidae; genus Zapus; species Zapus hudsonius. The sequence goes on from PVHP010022749.1 coordinate 18,578, forward strand.
TGGGTAGTTTAGGGTCTGACCACTGGTCATTTTACTAACCAATCTGAACATGGGCTACCATTGTGTGTGTTTAAGACATACCTACTTGTAAATGTTGCACAAAAGAAGCTTGTATCTAAGTCTTAAACAGTGGTTATACCATTTGTCAATTGCTAGAAGGGAGCTATGGAGAGGTTGAAACAGGAATCTAATGTTCTCACACTATTCTGAGGATTAAAAATTCATCTGCTATTTGGAGAAACCACCAAGAATTTTAACTTTCACAGATCTTCACAAATTCACTAAAAGAATCATCTGAAGGAGTTTAATTCATCCTAAGGACTTAATCTGATGACAGCAAAGTTGAAATAGAAAAGTTTGACTGTTAGACTGTTAAACATTTTTTAAAAAATATTTATTTATTTTCAAGCAGAGAGAGAGAGAGAGAGAGAGAGAGAGAGAGCGAGCACAAGCACACCAGGGCCACCACCTTGTGGGTCTGGCTTATGTGGGACCTGGGGAATTGAACCCCGGGCCTTAGGCACTGGAGGCAAGTGCCTTATCCGCTGAGCCATCTCTCCAGCCCTTAAACATTTTTAATAGTGGAAAGTATTAAGGAATCTTTATCCACAATGGTTACTATCATTGTATCACATATACACTTATGCGATAGAAATGCATTTCAAAAAATGTATTAGAAACTACATATTATACTTTACAATGAAATACATTTTCACACATGCAGTGTGATTATGCACATAGTGTCATCGTGTGCATACACACTGTGATGACGTGGATCCCACTGCCAGACTGAAGGAACATTAGAAGAATGGGTGTGAGAGAGAGCTTGAGTTTCTTCAGAATATAAGTACATGAGGAGAAACACGGTGAGGAAGATATGCTTATGTGCCCAGTCATGGCAGGGTGCTTTCAGCGGGCTGTTGGTAGCTTAATTTTGGCATTTATCATTTTTTCAATTTTTTTGAACACAGATTTGTTATTAAAAGAATTAAATGATCAAATTAAGATTTGTTAATATTAAAAGCATTAAATGGTCAGAATTAAATTTGTTATTATTAAAAGAATTAAATGATACTGAGGACTTAGGCTTTGAACAGTTAAAACGTCAGATATTGCTGTCGATAGGGCTATGTCCCTGCATCATGTACAGTCTTAAGAGTTGTGTATCTGAAGGACTTTCATAATGACACACATACACACATACGTATGATTTTTTTCCCCCTTTGGTTTTTGAGGTAGGGTCTTCCTCTAGCCCAAGCTAACTTGGAATTCACTATGTAGTCTCAGGCTGGCCTGGAACTCACAGCTCTCCTCCTACCTCAGCCTCCAGAGTGCTGGGATTGAGGCGTACACCACCATGCTGGCCATAATGACATTTATTATTCAAGGGAAATGCACTGATTTTTACTGGTAGCAAACAATACTGTAGCTAAAGTTGATAATTCTGTTCTTGGTGACTTATATCAGAAAACAGTTGATTAGGGTTCTTACAGAAAGGGAGTTAGCTTTAAGCATGTTAGAGCTGTGAGATAAAGGTCAGTAACTTGGAAGATGACTTATTATCCACTGGAAATAAGTTTCTTAGAATGATCTTTATGTTTTTCATTGGATGAAAATTTAAACCTTAAAACATATTCTGTAGTATAGAAAAACTCAGACTCAACCCTGTTGTCATTTGAAGGAACTTTTGTTTCTGCTTGTCTTGCTTCAGGACAGCTCCTCAGGCAGTGTGTCTGAAGGGGACAGCCCCCCTGATAGCCAGGAGGACCCCTTCCAGGGAAGACAGAAATCAAAAGACAAAGCGGCTACTCCGAGAAAAGATGGCTCCAAACGTTCTGTACTGTCCAAATCCGTTCCTGGGTACAAGGTAGAAGAAAAAAGCCCCTGACTCAGCCTCTTTCCTGACCAGCCTCTCTCCCTGAACATGTTAACTCTGAACCTCAGGCTGTGGAGCTTGCTTGCTGTGCCTCCCTTGCTGTCCCTGGGGTGTGCACTGTCCTCTGCTGGCTTTCTTCTTTCTCTGGTGGCTTTCCTGTCACTTCTGGCTATCGTATAACTTTTCTGTATATGTAAAATTTATGGTTCTTTTCCTCCCTTTAAATTATACCAGGCAAGTATGAGTTTCTGACACGTTATTTCAAGACAGAACTTGATACTTTGTTGTTATGATGATGATGAGGACTATTTTTTGGAGTACAGGGCATAATTATCTGACATTCTGAATATCTGAGCACTGTCACACTAAGTGGCATTTCTGTAGTGCCTTTCATTAAGCAGGTCTGGGCTTAATCTAAGGATTGTTGAATCCATCTGCCAAACTGTGCCAAGTCCAGGATAGAAAATACTGAGACTTCCATGGTGGTGTTTTGTAGCCTTGAACAGTTGATCTCATTCTATGACAAGGACTCACTATGTGTTCGATTTTGGATATGATTATTCTCAGTAAATTCACAGGTTGTCAGAAACTATTGTTGTTATTTTGAACGTTTCCTTTCTGTCCGCCTTGCCGCTTTGGAAGGTGGGATGATAGGCAAGCAGCCATAGTTGACATCATAGAAGAAATCAGATTCATGTTGTTTTAGCTTGTGGGTGGTGATAGTAAAGCATACAGGTTTTTTGTTTTTGTTTTTGGCCTGGAACATGGTGGGATATGCATTCTGTTAGGTTCTGAATGTGTCCTGAAGGCAGGTTTCAAGTAAGGTGATGAGAGTTGCCGGCGTCAGCATTTGTGACTGTGCTATGTGAACCACAGGGACAAGTGGGAATGAGCTGTGAGTCATCTCTCTCAGCCTCACTGGGAAACTTCCCAACATTTCCAAGCTTTTCATTTCCTGAGTAATTTAAAATATTCCATATTTTATTAGAGAAATGTCTGTATGTGATAAAGTTAAAAACACAGTCTTAGCCAGTGATTGAAGCTTCGTTCAGCAAGTGTTCCCTTCAATAGGCTGTGGCTGTGTGATTTGTACTTATTTTTACATATATAGCTTATCTAAGCTTTTTAAACTAAAGATTTAAGTTATTGCTTAGTAATTGAAAGCAAACGAACTCCAAAGATTACATTTCAGAAACAACCTGTATGAGCAAGTGTGTCACTGGTCTCAGAGCTCTCAGTGGGAGTGTCATCTCAAAGCACCCTGTCCTGTCAGGTTGTTCGTGCTGAGGAGGGCATTCCAGTAATGAGCCTGTTTGATCATGCATTCTAAACTAGAAAGTACTGAAAAAGATGTCTTAATACAGGTTGGAAATGAAGAACTATTAATAATATTGATTTAATGAATAAATCATATAGATATTAATCCTAGTTAATAGTACTCAAGGGAGCCTGATATGCAAAATATGCATTTTGTAATCTGTGAACTTTTTTAGTACCTAAAAATGTTTCAGGTGTTTCAAAGTTGGGAACAGTTAATCTCTAGACAATACATATTAATGTGAGCATGATTATTGAAAAGTGTTAAGCCAAGTTGTGCCTAAGTATTAGGGTACTTCATGCTGAAGCTCACACACACACACACACAAAACTGAGTGGTAAGCACAAGGATCATGCATGTGATGTCTTGCTTGATAAGATGGACTAGTGCTTGCCCTTGAGTTGTAGGACAGTATTGCTTAGGTTACATTAACCTTAAATTAAAGTATGATTGTTAGGATTCAGGCCAACATGGACATGATTAAAATCTATACTGTATTAGTGCTGCCGTGAAGGTCTCACTTCCCTTTTGCTATTTTTCAAGAAAAGAAGTACATGTAAGCCATTTATTTGTGATACTGAGGACTGTTCAGGTGTTTGGGTTTCTCATCGTTAGTGAAACTTTGGGGATGTTGTAATTTAGGAGAGAGGGACTCACTGAGACACACTGAGCCCAGTGAGTGTCCTGCTCATCTTCAGGGGATTTTTGCACCTGTTTCCCTCAACCCCAAAATCCATGAGAGGGAACCAGGTTCTGCAAATCACAGTTCTTCCTTTTGCTGTGAGGTCCTGGATACAGACTCAGTGGCTTGGAGCCCAGATGCTGACATATGAACCATACCTTTCCTGTGTTATCTGCAGCACCATTGTAGACCACACTCCTCATGCGTCTCTTCTCCTCAGTTTCACATCCACTTCTTTCTCCTCTATTTCTTTCCCTTCATCTCTCTGGCTCCTTTTTCTCCTTGCCTCTCTCTTTCCCTTCTCCCATCCTTCTCTCTTTTCAACAAGATGGAGATTATTGGGTAAGAAAACGTTTAAGTGATTTCATAGAACATTATGATCTTAAAATAAACCTTGAATTTTCTTAGTGTCCCTTTTAATCATAGGCATTTTATGTATTTAATGACTGTAGAACTTGAATTGCTCTAGAATGTGAATAACTACACTTGTGTTTTATTCCTTTTGAGTTGTTTTGTAAAGAGTCTCCTATGAGGAGTTCTATTTTCAGAATTTAATATTGTGTGGTTACTTCCCTGACTTTAGAGAAAGATAATTAGGATGTTTACTATGCTCATATCTAACTTGAACTACAAGTATTGTGTATACCTTTTACATAGTCCAGGTATCATAAACCAGAAGAAATCTCTTGGTTTTGATTGTTGACTCAGCTTTCTGCTGAGTATTATGACAGTTATGGGATCCTAACCAAACCAGAATATGGACCTCAGAAGTGCACTAATCTTATTGAGGTCAAGGAGCACACAAGGAAATTGTTTAGGATGCAGCAGGAGCAGCAGTGGGTGCCTTCTGCCAGGAGCTGGGAAAGCAGGGTGTAAGAACACACAGAGGAAGTGGAGAGTAGTTGACGGGGTTGTTTGTTTGTTTGTTTAACTCCCATGATATTTATTATTTTGTAGAGATATGAGTTATTATTTTGTAGAGATATTTGTGACTGTTTAGTTGTTTTTATCATATTTATGTATAAGGTTGACTTTTTAAAAAATAAATAAGCCAAAATTATTTTTGAATGCCTCTGTCATCTTTTGCAAAGAATTTAAAAATAAAAGAAACTTAAAAAGAATCACAACCAAGTTTTTTAGGTCTAACAGGTTATGCAGGGGGCAGTGAGACATTTAAAATATTAAAATAAGTATGCGTTTAGATCCTCTTTGGGGCAGCACTGTAGGAAAGGGATGTATAAAAATTATTGGGCTGTGTTGGAATAAAACAGAAATATAATTCTACCTTGAAGCATTCTCTTGTAGCTCAATTATATTTTTCCTGTCCTCATTTTATCTTTGGCTCTTTCTTGTTTTTCCTTTTTTTAAAAAGCAGCTATTTACACACACCTACAGTGAGCAAGTTCCATTGTGAAGGTCAAGGTTGTCATATTCAGATACCCTCCTTGTCCTGATGATTTTAGGATCAGGGAAACCTTTTACATACATTGCCCAAAATATTTAACCCCACTACTACATGGTTTTATTCTGAAAGATGTAATATTCAAAGTAGGTGTTTCGGATATTTCTTACTTCACTATAATTTTTTTGGTCTGGAAATTTTTTTTCCTTTTTATAATGTTTCGCATTTCATGGTGAATGCTTCTTTCCTTTAGCATAGTACTTTGGAGGTGCAACAAGAATATTCATACAACTCACTTTTCTGCAAACATTTATGCACATGGCAGTGTATGAATGAGATCTTTCAATAAAAAATGTTAAAACAGCTGGGTGTGGTGGCGCATACCTTTAATCCCAGCACTTGGGAGGCAGAGGTAGGTGGGTTGCTGTGAGTTTGAGGCCACCTTGAGACTACATAGTGAATTCCAGGTCAGCCTGGGCTTAAGCAAGACCCTACCTAAAAAAAAAATTGGCTTTATATACAGATTTTTTTCAGATCCAGTTTTATAGCTTTGGCAAATTTTAAAACTTTTTTTTTAATGAGTGAACGAATGTAAGCTGCTTAAAGGTTAGGCTAAGGTTTTACATGTGGTCATTTGGCACTTGGATTTTAGTTGTGACATTTGACTTTTTATTTTATATTTCCTTCCTGGTCTTTATAATATGCACTGTATGGAGTGTACAGTCCTATGTTTAATCAACACAAGGTCATGCTGCTTACTGAGTACAGTGTAGGGTTTTCATCAGTAGTTTTCTGTTCTGGCCAACTCATGTCTTTCTAAAAGGTTCTCTTTAGCAACTTACCAAAAGTAAAGATAAGGCAATAACAGAATTTGGCATGAATTTATAGCCCTCTTCTACCCTTCCAGCCAAAGGTCATTCCAAATGCTCTATGTGGAATTTGTCTGAAGGGTAAGGAGTCCAACAAGAAAGGAAAGGCTGAATCACTTATACACTGCTCCCAGTGTGATAACAGTGGTAAGTAGAGATTTTTAACCCCACTTTGCATATTGTTTCAAAAACCAGCATTTATAGTTGTCAGCTAGACATTTTTCCAGAGTCATCAAATGGTAGGGCGACTTGTGAGGCATGGCAGTTGATGTATCATCCTCATTGTCTTTTTATGTCTTGTGATATTAAACATGATAGTCATCCTTGGGAAGTCGAAAGCAAGCTAGTATTTTATATGTCATATTAAGTTCTCTTGTAAAATGCTACTAATGTTGGTTTTGATTTAGGCCATCCTTCTTGCTTGGATATGACCATGGAGCTTGTTTCCATGATTAAGACCTACCCATGGCAGTGTATGGAGTGTAAGACATGCATTATATGTGGACAGCCCCACCATGAAGAAGAAATGATGTTCTGTGATGTGTGTGACAGAGGTTATCATACTTTTTGTGTGGGCCTTGGTGCTATTCCATCAGGTAAAGATAAAAAAAAAAAGCACATATTGTTGCGTGTTGAGGCTCTGCCAGCATTTTAAAAAGATTTTTTAAATGTTTTATTTACAAGCAGAGAGAGAGAATATGAATGGGTGCTCAAACTACAGATGCATGCCCCACTTTGTGCATCTGGCTTACATGGGTACCGGGGAATCTATCCGGGGGTCTTTAGGTTCTGGAGGGAACCACCTTAATTGCTGAGCCAAGCCTGCATAAATGACATGCTCCACAGCCTTTAGACCCTTATGTTTGCACATTGAAGCTGTGATTGCCCAGATCATCCTCCTCAGGCAGTGCAGGGAAGGGACATGGCAGAATGCTCAGGCTAGGTTTGGGGAGTTTGATGTGTAGAACAAGCTGGTGTCTCCTACTGAACAGCTAAAGCAACAGTACCAATTTCTTTATCAATTTTTTTATTTTTATTTTTTGTAGGTCAGTAATTAGAAATTTAACAAAATGACTGCTATGTTTTTATTCATACTAGATGACATTTCTATGGGGTGACGTAGCACAATTCCAAGTAACTTTAGGATGACAAAGATTAGAGCAAATCAGTCATTGTACTAAAACATTACACAGATAATTGTGTGATTTTAAAACTTATTTGCATAGTTAACACACTAGAATATAAAACTTAAGTTTTTTTGGAAGTCACTTAATCACTCACTGAAGGTCCTGTAGTAATTCAGATCAAGCTTGTAGTATAGTTTCTTATGCTAGTTTTAAAGTGCTGTGTCGTAGGACACCAGAACTGGACAGGGTTTGAGGAGTCAAGAAAAAGGCTAAAAAATGTCAAATTCAAAAACAGGTTTTTTTTTTTTTTTAAGGAATTGTGCTGTTGAGCTTTTAAAAACATGATTGTGTTAATTTCAGGAAGGTTTACAATAGTTTAATGGTGCAAATGATTGTATAATGTCCTCAGTCACCCTGCCCTTGCACGGAATTTCATGTGATATTGGTGGTTACATTGATTTAGGCAAGGGTCCTCCTTGGTTTAAGACCTCAGTAGTTAGTGTCCTCGCCACTGAAAACCCCCAGGGCTACCACTGTTGACAACTCAGGAAGGAGTTTAGGCAGTTTAATACTCAGTCCTGTAAAAAAAAAAAATCCACTCCATATTAACTAACAATTTTTCTCCTAGGTCGCTGGATTTGTGACTGTTGTCAGCGAGCCCCCCCAACACCCAGGAAAGTGGGCAGAAGGGGGAAAAACAGCAAAGAGGGATAGTTTTTTGACCCTAATGTTTGGAATACTTGGTGCCAATTTATTTACATTTTCATTTTTATGCCAATAAAACTTTTTTTTTTGGACATTCACAATTACCTAAAATCTGCAAGTTGATTTATTTCATTACCTTGAAAAATATGTCCAGGCAGAGAAATAGTTCATTTTCCAAAAGATTTTTATCTCATAGTACTTTTTCTCTGAGAACGCAGCAGAAATATTTAGCAACTTAATTTGAAGTATTTATTCCTCCATCATCTCGCTCTGTGGTGGTTTCTGGCCTACTTTAAGTAGCATCGCAAAATTACTTAGTGACCAGAGTTCTCACCAGCCGAAGCCCATGAAAGTGTCAGTGGTCTAAGGCTCTCTACAACTGGATCTTGACTAGTGTCACCAGCTGGCACCTTACCTGCTGGCCTGCTGGGTAGCAAGCACTTTGTACCTCCAGTGGGCACAGGCCCCTGGAAGAGCTTGTTTCTAATGTCATTGTAGTGCCTCTGGAAAACCTGACATGCTGAACTTGGTTAGAATTCTGACGTCGTCAGCCTTTTCTCTCATCTGAATCAGCTGTTTGATATGACCTGTCACTGCAGTAATCTCACCTGACTAATCAAAATGCGGCTAGACACGTATTGAGCGTATTCCTTTTATGGGAATTCTGAGCTTTAAAACAAACTCTGTGCTTGTTTCCTATTTGGGAAGTAACTGAGGTAACAATTGTATGGCTTTATTTTTCCATCCCTAGTCTAAAAAGTAACCAGAGTTTCTCCAGGTAAAGTAGCGAGGTTCACAGCAGACTTCGTGCCCTGGGGGTTAAGGGCACTGTGCTCCAGTAATCAGAAGAGAATTTCAAGTACCACCTTCAAAATGCTTATCAGTATTGTCCAGAGGACGGACTCCTCCTCCGGGGGCGCCTCCTCGGGAGCTTGGGCTTGCTTGTGGCTGGCGCCTGTGGGGTCATAGGCGGCCTCCCCCAGAGGGTACTGGTCCACGGTTCTGTCGTAGTACACCCTCATCTCAAAGTCGCTCTCCAGGTGTGATGGGTGTCCGTAGATGGCTATCCCCACGGGGCGCTGAAAGTGGGCTGGGATGGAGACGGTGTCCTGGCCACAAGTGACGGACTGCAGCTCATACTCGTCGAAGCTGGGGTGCAGGGTGCTGTCCGACACGTACAGGTCCGCGTCGCCCTTCAGGCTTCGCATCTGCAGGATGACCTTGCCCTCGTGATTCAGCCGCAGGTAGCTGTAGTTGCCGGCCCCAATCTGGCCCTGGACCACGTGCAGCAGGAGCCATTCCTCAGGGACCTCGTCGTCGTCCTGGCCCGCCGCCAGGCCCACGACCTGGGACGCCAGGAGAATCAGCAGGGCGCTCCTCCAGGGAGCCATGGCTGGGCATGGGGGGCTGCGCTGCAGGGAGAGTACAGGGGGGCGCAGAGCTGAGCTGGGCAGGCCGGTGGTCCCTGGATCGGTCTGGGAGAGGAGGGGGCTGCGGGGAGAGCGGAGGGG
>PVHP010022750.1:0-28064 GCA_004024765.1 Zapus hudsonius
CTCCAGGAAGCTTCCACTTCCCAAATTGCCATCAGCCTGGAATCAAGCATTCAGTTTATGAGGAACACATAACTCACACAGCCACACTGTCCCTTCAATGCCTACCTGGTCAGGCTGCAAACAAATAGAACTCATGCTTAGCAATGCTGTAATGAGTTCCTTTGTGCAGTTTACACCAAAGAGCTTGTTTAGCAGTTCAGTTAGGCAGTAAATACGATCTCAGAGGAATAGCATCTTGGCAGATGATCTGGATGAATCAAGCACTAAGGATCTGTCTTCCCATGAGTCTGGGAGGACAGATAGGCTGGAGTCAAGGGGCTTCCTGTGAGATGCATGCAGGGGATGGCTTTTGTCTTTTTCTCTATTTCTGAATATAAACTCAAGTTGGTGCAACTCCCAAAAACAGATTTTGGAGGAAAAAATTTAAATATGCAAAGTATTTTAATAAAATTTAATGATATTATTATGGTTCCTTTCACTGGATGGAAAATAGGGTCAGAAAGAATTTGTGGCTTAGAAACATAAAATAAGAACAAATTGTTATCTTTAAGTAAACTTCTGAAGTGTGGGGTTCTATGTTTGGTTTTTTTTTTTTGTTTGTTTTGACATTCAGGAAAACATTGAATTTTCCCATTTTCCCCTGTTCTACATCCTTGTTTTATTTTCAAATGAACATAGAGTTTGACAAGTACCTAGTATTTTAACTCTAGTTACATCTAGCTGCCTAAATTAAGTAATTGCACTTAACATGGACCGATTCTTAGTGCTTCAAACCGTATTTCTAAATAATGTGCTTGAACTACTGTATATTGATTTGACAGTTTTAAACACTGTGTAAAGCTTTCCTACTTAGTATATAAAAAGACAGTTAGATCTCAGTCTTACCTGAGGTTCTGTATCTCTCTCTTTCTCTCTCTCTGTCTCTCTCCCTCTCCCCTCTCTCATTTTTTCAGTATTTTTTTACTCCATGTTATCATCACAAATTACTCAAATTATCTGGTAAAATGTGATATTATTTTGTGGTTAAACAAAGCCAACAAAAGCCATAGGGGTTTATTTTCATCACTTTTGCTCCTCTTCTACCTCTTTAGACTCTGTGTCTATTTCATTTCATTAACACTTTATGATGTCACTCCAAGTTTAAAATGATTCATTTTAAACCATGCGTAGTACACTTTGCATTCTTGGACATGACTTGTTCTTGAATTTCTCAACATCCTTAAGTTATAATTACTTTCATGTCCCATTTCCTATGAACCATGTCTTCCTTTAGTCATTGCTTATTTATTATTGGAAGGTATCTTTCTGTCATCACCTTATAAAGAGTGTAGAGAAAGTAACTTGAAAATAGTAATATCTGAAACTGATTTCGCTTTTCATTTTTAACACTTACATAATAGTTTAGCAGCTATAAAATTCTAGGAGTGACATTGTTTCACCTTGCGCTAACATTTTCTCATCACCCCCTAGACACTAACTTTGTGATTTCATGGTCCTGTAAAGGAAAATGAGAATCCTAAAGTTTTTTATGGGACCTATTTTTTTCCTCTGGAACTATGTACATTTTCTGTATTGCTGATAGTCTGAAAATTTACAACAATGGAGCATGACGAGAAAATTTCCCAATCATCATACTAGGAATTGTGAATGTTCTTCATATAGCCAAAAATGGAAGTTAGCCAATTCTATAAATTATAATAATTACAAAAATATTTGACACAGTCATTTCCCATGACAGCACATCCATGCATGCAAGTGCACCTGTATGCATGCACACACACACACACGCACACACACACACACATATTCCTTTTCTAGAAATTATGATCAAATAATATTGGATATTCTTATTTGAAACCATATTCTTTATATCTAATTTTCATATTTCTTATTGTATACTTTATGTCAGTTTATTTTCTTGGAAATTTTACTTTCCTTATCTAGAATATTGATTTTTAAAATGTTTAATATTCTCTCTTAAATTCTCAAGTCATCAGTTGATTTCAGATCATTCATTTTTATAGTTTCCTATATGTCTTATTTCACTCAGTATCATCTGCTCTGACCTTGAAAATGGACTTTATAAAAGAACACCTTGGCTCTGCTCATGGCTATCTCTCTGTTTCCTCTATGTCTATGTACATATTTGCTTGTCTTGTGCCTGCTTAGTGTGTTGTAGCTTTCCTTGTGTGTGATGCATCTTCTTCCGTCATAATGACGTATGAATGGCCCACTGAAATCACATTGGAAGCACAGGGATTGGAAGTAGAGTAAGCTCAGGCAAAGTCACTAGGAAGAAAATTTATCAACTTCACTGATAGTTATCTAACAGGAAAAGCAAGAGGTAATCTGCAGAGAATTTTGAACAACCTTTATAGAGATGTTTAAGATTTAGGTGAATGAAGAAAAATGCAAGCCATTGAGTATGAATATAACGCTGAGTTTATATAAAAATGACATATAAACCCATACAGCGTATTTCTATTTTCAGTCAAAGCAAATATATAAGGAAAAGGTCACTTTTATCAATAATCTGAACCCAGTTATCAGGAATTTTTTATGATGTTTCATAAAGGCAACAGTAAGAGTAGTCATTAAAAAGAATAGATTTGCATAAGAAAATTGTCACAGTAATTACTATAATGTATCCTTAGGATAAAAGAATTAATTTTATATTGATTTGATAATAAACATGTATTATCTTCAGTATTTTGAGCATTCATCTAAATCATAACTAGTAATTAGTAAAATATTGAAAGATATCTTCATACATTTTGATTATGAAAATTGAAATGTATTAGTATTGGTGTATTCACACAGGTCACAATCAGGGTACTAGGAGGAGGAGGATGATGGGTTACAGGTTCTAGGCTACATTGAGCTACACAGAGAGTTCCAGAAAAGTGTGGACTACATGGTGATACCCTATGTCAAACAAACTAACAAAAAAAGAAGGAAAATGTATAGTCATAGTGTCTTGAGAGAAATCATCAAAATTTTAGAATTAATTTATGATATGTGGATTTATGATTTGTCTACTACTCATGTTTATATACATATATATGCATGTTTATGTATACATGCTCATATATATTCAATTATATATGCTACACTGTTCCTTTGAAAGTATATTAAACTTAAGAAGTCAAGATAGATAACTTAATCCAGGGCATAAGGACATGATATTTCTCCTTTTGGAATTTTCAAAGAATCTGTGGTTATAGCTGACTCCCAGGCAGGATGCCCCACTCCTAACATTATCTGAGTGTATTAGCTTCCTCAGTTATATTGTTGAACATTCAGTTCATTTATTAGACTCCCATTATTGTTCAGACAGTTTTCAATTTTCTTTGCTCACACATTATAAGACTAGAAAGAGTAACCCAGTATATACTGAGTAAATCAGAACTTGGGCCATGAAATACTAATTCTAAAATCCAAAGCAAACAAACAGTGGAATGCATTCTTAATGCTTTACCTTGAATTGGCTATCAGAAAAGTGGTGAATTCCTTTGAAAAAAATCCAAAATATTTTCTTTATTGTGAGTGACTTAAAATACTAAAGACATTTAAGGAACACTCATAATCTCACGATACAGAAAGATCTTTTTCTAGCATTATGTTAGATAACTTCCCAGTACTACAAGAAAATGTCCAACATAAACATCTTAAAAGAGGAAAGGTTAATTTTGCTCACAATTAGGGAACTTTTAGAACTTATGATCCAGCATTGGTTGCCTCCTTGATTTTGGGATTGTGGAAAAGATTCATACATAGGGAAAATTCTAGAAGTCAGGGAGATGGGAGAGGGTAAGAGCCAGAGCTAGATCAAGAGATTCAATGGGGAAAAGAGAGTGGAGGAGTGGAGGGAGGAAAACAGAGAGGGAGAAACAGTCATAATCACCTCCATTGACATTCCTCCAATAATCTACAAAGTTCCACTGATTCTTTCCTCTTCCAACTTTCTATCATCTGTCTGGGACATAACTCAGTGGTTAAGTCCTTGCCACATTACCTTGAATATCTGAGTTCAAATTCCTAGACTCCACATGCCATCAGGAACGTGGGGCAGGGTTTCTGTCATCCAGGTGTGCCTTTATGAGCATTTCTATCAGATTTTTGGTGTGTGTGTGTGTGCGTGTGTGTGTGTGTGCGCGCACACACACACACACACACACTTAGCACACTATGCATGCCCTTAGCAGCACAGTTGCCCAAATCCAAACGATTGAGACATAACTAGCATTTGTGGTCAGCGGACAATATTTAGGTGTCTGTTCTTACCTTCCTCCTCCTTCGAGGCAGGGTCTCACAGACTTCCCTGCTACTTTCCTAAGGTTAGGCTGTCCCTGAGCCCCTGAAATAGTCTTCTATGTCTAGTGCCCTTTATCATTCACAAACTTGGCAGAGATCACAACCAGACAGCTATATAGTTTCTTATATGGGTGATGGGTTCCAAATCTGGGGTACTCATGCTTGCATAGCAAGTACTTTATCCCCTGAGCCAACTCCCCAGCACCAATTCCAATTTTGGCACAGGCACAATATACTGAAGAATCCAGAATATATATTTGGGTAGGTTTGGATGGTTAGGAAATAAAATTAATAACTTTCTACATTTGTCAGAAGGAAGTGGTGGGTATGAGACAGGTTGGATGTACTCTTTTGGCCTTTTCTGAATAAATTTAAGGTCAGGGTGGGGCTTGAGTAGGAGGTAACATACACATGCTGTTACAGTCACCTTCTCTTGTTGTCACAAAGAACCGGACCAGAAGCAGCTTGTAGAGAAAAATGTTCATTTTGGCTTACAGACTCAAGGGGATGCTCCATGATGGCAGGAAAAACGATGGCCTGAGCAGAGGCTGGACATCACCTCCACCACAATAGATGGCAAACAGTGGTAAGAATGTGTGCTGATCATTGACAAGGGGAAGCTGACTATAACCCCCATGTGCCCGCCACCAACGACACACCTCCAACAAGGTTCCAATTCCAAAATTACCGTCAGCTGAGGATCAGAACACATGTCTATGGAGGACACTTGGATCAAACCACAGCATATGAAAACAGAAAAACAAAGAAGGCAATATTATTTTTCAGAAAATTATGATGCATTTATTTACATCTATAATTTATATTTACCAAACAACCTGTGATTGTGTATGGTATAGTAGAAATAAAATTACAATGATTTAAGAATTTTAAAATAATCTTGTATGTAATCTTGGATTTAATATATAAATCTAGAACTGGAGCCCTTAACATGTATGTGGGTGTTTGTGTGTATGTTCTTGCCTCTAAGGGATGCATAGTGGAACAAAGCTTAATATTTTTATATGTAGTTTTCGCGCAAGTCCATGGTAATTGAAATCAAAGCAAGATTAAATTGGCCTTGGAACGAAAGGAAATGACTGGCTGGAAAGTAGAGAAAAGGGGAATTCTTCCATCAAACTCGATGAGCTACAGGGACAGCTGTGTGAGAGGGAGGGTATTGATGGCCTCGGATGTTTTCTCGATTAAAGAAGAAAGATGGAAAAATAGAAGTGAGTGCAAATGGAAGCAATTAACAATTGAACTACAGATTAACAAAACTAATGAGAGAGGAGAATTAGAAAGGCTAAACTGGAAATTGAATTAGAAAATGTAAAACAAGGTGAAAAGATATATGTGGCCTAAAGTGTGCTTGCAAAATTAAGTCCTTTGCAAACTTGATTGATGCAAACCAAAAGAAGGGGAGTTTACCAGACATGCAATGTGTCTAAAGAGAGGAATAAGTGCAAACCTGATTTTCAAATGTAGAAGGAGCTACTGTGCAATATGGACAGAGGAGAATGCGAAGTGTAGAGAAACTGGATGGATTCTGTTTGAGTTTTTGTTATATCAGGGAGAATTAGAATGCATGAGTAGTTTGGTTACCGGATTATAAACTGGAAGGAGATAGCTGACACCTAGGCTATCCATGGTCACCTGCCTCAAGGACTGATCCAGAAGGCCCACGGAGGAGGATATCCAGCTGATTAGGGGTGAGGAAGAGGGGCATTGGGGAACTGGGGATAACAACTCATTGCTTGCCCATTAAATAATGTAACTCATTATGAACAATAAAAAAGAACAACATAGCACTGGAAATGACTTTCGGGATGCTGAGCCAACACATGACAATGAGAGAGCCCTCAGACACGCCGTATTTTACATCTTATTTAAAATGTAACTGATTCAAGAATAGATAGAAAGCTCTCAAACTCACTTTGCGGTCTGCTATTATTTTCATTTTAGAAATGAAATTTTAAGATCAATATCACTAATTAATGTACAAACAGAACTGTGAATTTAAAGGCTCATATAATAAATAAATAATAAATAAATAGGATCAAAGTGATGAGATTGCCAAATGGACATCAGCTCAATATAATTCATTATATAATTGTGTTGTCTTTTTAATTAGATTCAAATAGGCTTGTTATTGCTATGGCTACTTATAGTTTATAAAATAACCTTGAGAATTCATGAAAGAAACACAATAAATATTTTTGTGTATATCTATTAACATTTGATTCATATAAACAAGCCTTTTCATATCTGACATGTTGAACAATCCCACTCAAAGATTCCATCTCATACAGAGTGAACCCCATTAAAATCATATGCACATAAATTTATGAATTATTTTTAACAATTATACAGTGTTTCCCATGGTCTCTAAAAATATAAAATCTTCTTGTAAATAGTAAATATAATTATTAAATTTCTAAATAAAGGAAATATGGGCTAAGAAGGTGGGATTTTGGTCAGTTCTCTGTTTACAATAGATGACCTCTAATTGTTCAAATCCAATCCTGCTTCTATTCTGATGACAAACCCACTCATTGGGTTTTGCATCAAGCCATTTTGCCAATTCCTTCGTAAGAAAATACCTAAAATATCATATCATATGTCATAGCAATTTTTAGTTATCTGTCTTTTTTCCTGAATTTAGATATCTGCCTTTATCTTTTGGAATACGCAATAATATGATTATTTTCTGCATAAGCATATCCACATGCCTTTGATTCAACATTGACCCCTTGTCTAAATAATGGAATAAAATGTATATAGGTTTTGAAAAGAGTGACCATAGTGTGGAAGCATTTTGCCCATACAAAGTTAAATTGAGGAAAGAAAAATTAAAACAACATTGTGAATTTGAAGTGTATGTGTTCTGTACATGAGCAATAACCTATAGGGATTTTGATCTTGCCCAATGAATTAACATTGTTTACACTTAAATTCTGGTATTTCATCTCTAACTTTGAAAGCTTTAAAGATTCCCAAGGCCTGTAATGGTAAATGCATTGGCACTTCCCATTCTCAGAAGGGAAGAAGTTCATGTTCGTACAGAAGTCCAGGGTAGTAGCTTGTATATTTCTCCACTCTAAAAGTACCCATTGTCACCTTGACCTGGAAGTATTGTAAAACACGTTGCTTTCATATATGAAAAACACATGCATTATTTTTTCATATACAGGGAATGCGACTCCTTTTATAGATGAATTACAAATTGGCCCAAGGGCCAAGTGTTGGATGAAACAGCAAGTTTACCATAATCCCTTGGTCCTGGGCCTCCTGTCTGAGTGCCTTGGTCACCTGCCAGATCCTGAATGTTGGCTTCCCAATGCTGAAAACTTAATCCTCGATGGCCAAAGGTGCTCAGGTTAAATCGAGTTGAGCCATATTTTTTAAACTTTAGTGATTAGCTGAAAGAATCATCTTCTGTTAATAATCTCTAAGATAAAATTCATTTTCTAATCAGTGTAGAGAGGAAAGGAACTCCATGACTGACAACTACTTCTAATTATCTTCAATAATTACTGAGAACTATAACTTCAGAAATCATAATATATAATATTTTTGAAAGCAGTCTCACTGTGTGATGATAGAAGTGACCCCCATAAAGGAGTCAGAGGGGGAAAGAACTTTTACTTGATTTCCTTAGCTGCAAAGAAAATAATCAGGAATTAGTGTTTCTTTTTGACCATATCCTGAATTTTCTTTGTAAAGTACATGATAAAAGTCCAGAGAAGGAGACTGGAGAGATGAAGAGGAGACTTGGGGATACAGTGCTGGTCCCTCAATTCTGAGTATTCTGAGGATTGATTCTCTGACTCCACAAAAATGGAAACCCTGTGGAGGTTCTCTAATCTCAACACTGTTGGTGAGATTCAAGGAGGGGACAGGAGAATTAGACACAGAGAGACGTAGAGAGAAACCCTACCTCAAATGAGGTGAAACAGCTCAGATGGACCTGAAGTTATCCTCTGACCTCTGCCCACACATACAATCACAGATACATACATAACTAAATACATGTTTAAAAAAAATACCAAAGGAGGACTGGGCTTGTACCCTAGCTTATGGAGTTCCTGTTTAGCACTCAAGTCGTGTGTTTTATCCTCAACACTGCATAAAGCTGGTACAGTGACAGTTGTGAGGTAATGGCAAGACAATCATAAATTCAAGGTCATCCTCATTGAAATATTTAAAATCAGCCTGGGATACATGAGACCCTGTATCAAACAAAATTGAATTAAATTAAAATAAATGAGCTAAAAATACACAATAAAAACTGAAACTCAAAACGAAGGAAGAGAACACTTGTATAAAATGTACACAAAAGATTTGAAGAGCTACTTGACATGAATCAGCAAATAAACACATGGAAAGATGCTGAATGTCAACATCAAGCTATTCTGAAATACAAAGTAAAGCATCTATTAGCATGGCTCAAATCCCAAAGTCATCCCTCAATGTTGGAAGAGGTGAAGCCAAAGATACTCATGCATTGCAGTTGGGAATGCAAAATGGGCAGTCATTTTGGAAAATAGTTTGGCAGTTTCTTTCATGGCTAATCATCCTCTACCTTGTTATCCAACAATGCCCCTCCTTAAAATGTAGCCACGTGACTCTGAAACTCATGCTAATGGATCCATCTGAGCATGAATTTTTTCCTTGTCCATAAAACTTGCAGGAAATGAGTAGGTAAGTGAATTTGTACACAAACTGGCACATCCAAGCCCTGGAATGTCATTAACCACTGAAAGGACATGAATTATTAAACCATGAAAAGACATAAATGAAGGCTGGAGAGATGGCTTAGCGGTCAAGGCACTTGCTTCCAGTGCCTAAGGCCTCATGGTTCAATTCCCTAGGACCCACAAGCCAGACCCACAAGGTGGTAGCCCTGGTGCTCTTTCTCTCTCTCTCTCTCTCTCTCTCTCTCTCTCTCTCTCTCTCTCTCTCTCTCTCTCTCTCTCTCTAACGAGTAAATAAAATATTTTAAAAATAGACATAAACGAACATCATCATGTGTGTGTGTCTGTGTGAGTGTCCATGTGCATGTATGCTGGAGGCTAGCATGAATGAGTCAAGGTGTACCTGTGGAGGTCAGAGGACAACTTTGGGTGTCAGGCTTCACCTGTCAACTCCTTTGAATTCATTGAATTCACTGTCTTCAGGCTTGCTGGTACCAAAACTTCAAGCTTCTGGTGGATTCTGCTGCCTCTGCTTCTCTTCATGCCTGAATGCATGGCTGGGATTACAAAATCTGCCACAGGGCATCAGTTTTATACACAAGTGCTGAAGTTCCTGACATGGGTGTTCATGATTACATAGGAAGCACCTTATTGTTGATAAGGTCCCAATAGAGGGAACTTTACGTGAAAGAAACCAATCCAGAAAGTATAAATATGATTCTGGCTATTGGAAAGAAGGAAACAGTGAAACTGTGGAGACAGTGAAAGTGATCATTTCCTAAGAGTTAAAGGGGAAGAGGCATGAGAGGCAGAACATTTTAGGATGTCTTCTGTTGTAGGAACCTTACTGTCTGTGGGGCTGGAAGGGTAGACGTGTTAAAGCCTAAAGTGAGCAATGAGAAGGCCCATCCTCATGAGAGCACAGAATTGGGATTATGCTGTGTCAGCTTGGTCTCATGAATTGCAGCAAACACACTGCAATTCCTGCAGCAGAAACAGAAATTCTTTGTGCTTCCTGGTCACTTTTATTTTGTTCTTACTCCTAAAGTGTCTACTAAACATGAAGGAATACTGGGAAGCTCACAGTAGAGCCTCTGTGCAGCATGTGAGAGGCCATGAGTTCATTCCCTGGCACTACAGAAGAAAACCAGCAAAAACAAACTTACAATAACTGCTCAACTACATTCTCGCAAGCTTTCAAAACAACATGCTACTTCATACAGCATTCAAGGCTAGCATAGGCGCAAGGTGATCATGAGCTGTCTCTGGGCAGAACATCTGTCTAGTCCATAAAAGGGCACCTGGAACATCCTGTGGAATGTCCAGAGGCATGATCCAGACATCTGCCAGCCAGCTCCCTACCCATGTTTGCAAGCCAGAGGGTGAAAGATGAGAGAATGTTTGACTATCCAGCACACCACCTCCACTTTAAATATATCTGCATCAACGTCCAGATACCAACTTCTTCCCAGAAGTGCCCAAATCCCTGGTTTCAGAAATGCTTCTTCTGACTATACATTGCCTATTAAAACATGACTGTTTGCAAACCACGTTGAAGAAAATTATTGTACTAGAAACTGCAAAGAAACAACTTGAAAGCACACTTGCTACAGAGTCAGAGACCTTGTGCATGGTCCAAAACTGGTCTTTATTTTCACATTCTACATAATATAGCACTGCACATAAAGGTGGTTCAAAAATGCTATTGTGCTTTAGTGTGTGCAGTTAATTCAGAACTTCTCATAAGGTAGCTACATTTCTGCAGAGTTTATTAAAGTGTGAACACTATTGTGTTTTGATCACAGTCTCTCTCTCTCTCTATCTATCTATATCTAAATATCTATCTATCTATCTATCTATATCTATATCTATATCTATATCTATATCTATATCTATATCTATATCTATATCTATATCTATATCTATATCTATATCTATATCATCTATATATATATCTAAATCTAAATCTATATCATCTATATCTATATCTATATCTATATATCTATATCTATATCTATATCTATATCTATATCTAAATCTATATCATCTATATCTATATCTATATCTATATCAACCTATATATACATATATATGATTGCATCACACATGCTTAAATGCTCGCTCTTATTTTTGCTGAATTTTCCCTATGCACAGAATAATTGCTGCATCATTTACCCAAGGAAATGGAATGGTTTTTGTTGCTCAAACATCACTTCCAGTAAGGAATATGTTAAAGTTAGGAAACATTTTAAGGGACAATTAACATAAAACCCCTTAGCTAGAACCCACCATCTACCAAAGAAAAACTAATCTCTACAGTAAACAGGGTGCTCCAGGAAGCCTGGCTTTGTTGAGTCAGTGATTTTCCTGTGCTGGCTTGACTTCTGGCTCCAACTCTTAAGACCTCTCCGTCTCTGTCAGTGACCCTTGCCCATCTCCATCCACTCACGCTGCAAACAGACTGATACCAATTTGTTTTCCTTATGTTTTTTAAAGCCACTAGCCTGGTATGCTAATTAGAAATAAATCGCTTGACCCATAAAAGAAACGGCAGGAAACCTGAAATGAAGGCATTATCCAACACTTCATGCTCCTTAGTGATGCCGTTTTAAATATTTCAGACAGCCTATAAATAATTAAAACCTCACCACAGCAAATTATGTCCTATTATGCAAATAAATAGCCTCCTCCCTGGTTTCATTAAAGATTGTAAATGACAAGCTGAGCAGTTTAAACATCGGAAGGTATTGCAGTGAGGCGAGAAATCTTTCAATATATTTTTTTAATTGTTAGTGCCAAGTTTCATGTGGATTTTTAGTCTAACACTTTAATTTGCATGAGCAAATAAACCTTTAATAAACCTTTTGTAAGTGGAGGAAATGCATCATTTAATTAAATTTGATTTGTTGTGAAACCATTGTGCCTCATGAATATTTAAGAAGTAGAAACTCCTTTTTTCCTGAAAAGAGAAGAATATATATCAAGCTAGAATGTGATTTTCACAAAGTTAATCTGAAAGCATCTAAGGAATTCAAGGTAATTAATAAATGTTTTAATTGAACTTTTCAATATGACTGATAGGTGAGCCTACAGATAAATAGTAATAGTGTGTTGACATGTATAATTACTTTTTGACAAGTGTTATGCATAGTTTTTGAATCAATTATATCAAAAACACATTTTGCACATGAATTCCTCAAAACCCATTTGTCAGAAACTTTCTGTCTTTATGTATGATTTTTTGCAGGATGTTTGCATACGCCAAACAAAACCCCCAAGTTAGTGGAGTATAAAACCTTAAAGATCTATGGGAAAAACAATAAACAAACAAAAAGTTTATTTTAGTTAAAATCATTTCTTTATAAAACCAAAATTCCACTGAATAGAGAAATAGGCTCAAACATACAAAATAGACTGGTTAATAATTAGTTTAAAATAAACATTGATCTGTATCATGTTCTCATATTTTCTGTCAACTAAAACAACATAAATATTATTCCAATTATTTCATTGGTAACTGAATGCTGAAGAAACATCTATCACTTTATGGCATTTCTTACAGCAGTGATAAATGTGATTTTCCCATATCCTGAAAATAAAGAAGATTGCTAAATATTTCCACACAGTCTTTATTATTAAAGAATTTCATTTTTAAGAAAAATTAGTTCTGGATTGGAGAATTGGCTCAGCAGTTAAAGGTATTTACTTACAAAGCCTGAAGGTCCAGGATTGATTTCACAGCATCCATGTAAACCAGATAGAGAAAGTGGCTCATGCATCTGAAGTTCCTTTGCAGTGGCAATAATGTGTCTATTTTCTCTCTATTCTTTTTGCTCCCTCTCCTCCCCCTCTCTCTTTGTCCCTCTCTCCCTCTCTGCATATAAGTAATATTTTTAAAAAGAGCATCAGTTATTCACGTTAAATTATTGTGCTTTTATAAAATCCAAATAAAATAAATACACACATATCTTAGTTTTTAAAAAGGTTAATATAATTATTTGTTATTCTTCTGACTCTGAAGAAACAAAATGTGTTTCACTAAAACTAGGGTGGCATATTGGTTTTACTATTTCAATTAAAAGCTGTCTTGGATAAAAATACAATAAGGAAATCCTGATTTTTAGAAATCTATGAATAATTCTCACAAAATAATTGGGTTCAATATAGTATGCTACTTGCAAAAGAAAAGTAATGATTCAATAAGTATTAAAATTAAAAGAAGTGGCACAATCTTTACCAATATCCTAAAATCATCAAATTTTACCTTGTGCTCCATACATGTATCACAACCCTCTTGAGGAGGTGTATTCCTACTTTTAGGGCATCGCAAACCTTCCCAGAACCTGAACTTACTCTACCTGTGATCAGACCCTTTATGTTTCAGAAAGTGTTATTCACTCCAATATCTATCCTGTTTCTTGAATTCTTTTTAAATTATGTTCTTTTTTTTCCTTTGAAGACATTTCTCACTGATAATTATCTTGGCTCTATGATATTTTCAACTTTTTTTTTTGTTAACTCTCTCCTTTTTTCCCATCAAAATAAATGTTGAAACAAAGCAAAACAAAAATGTAAACACAATAGGCACCATGAGTTACACCGCTTCTACTCTGTTTTTCTTGATCCACTACACTGTGTTAGTCATTTTGTCTTTACAGGGATAAGATACCTGATGGACATCAGTTTACAGTTCCAGGTTACAGTTCGTCATGGCGGAGATGCATGACAATATGAGGCCAAAACAGCCATTGACATTCGTTTCCCAATGAGGAAGCAGATGGTGATGTGCTGATTCTCATAACTCTCTCATTTCTAGATGGCCCAGGAACCAGGCCCATGAGATTGGATCACTGCATTTAAATTGCATCATCCCTCCTCTATGGACTTAATCAAGACAACCTATCACAAGGTTCCAGAAGACTCTAGATCCTAAGAAGTGGACAGCCATCACACACCGAATTTTGCTTCTCTCTATTAGGAAATTCCATTTCCATTCCATATATACTTCAAACCATAAGTGAGAAGAACATTTCACTTTCTAGTTTTCCACTTAAGTCTAGAGTGTTTTTGCCATTAATAAGGCCCTGGACAGTGCTTTACCCAGTCAATTCCCCTTTTAGGAGACCATGGTACGTGCTTCATCAGAATCCTAAGTGGCTTTTGAAAAGACTAGCTAATACGTCTTGTGATAATATCCTTCTGATTTCCCAAACAACTCCATCAACATTCTCTCTTTTATGTTCGCCTCTTTCTTCCTTCTAATTTTTCCAGCTGTACTTTTGCAGATTCTATTAAGTCTCCCTTTTCCAAGTAAGCTCCAAGGTGGTCTAAACATTTATTTTCCTTAGTTTTGCCTGTTGTGTGTACTTCAAATCCCATATTTAGTTTTTAATCAACTCTTCTGTGAATCTTAATATACCCAGACATGTCATAGATCTCCACCTGCATGGTTTATAAATCTTACAAGCTTTCTCCAACGAATATTTTTTTTTCCTAACGATAGCCCAACTATTATTTATTAGACCTGGCCTTGATTTTGAATAAAGTGAAAGGATGAGTGAGCTGATATCATGGACAAATGAACACCCTGACTAGCTTATTAGCGCTTCCCAGTCTCTGCTTTTGATTCAGGTGGTTTTTAACTCTGCCCACAGATAGATTGCTGACATTGATTTCTCACATCAAAACTCCTTTGAAGTTATTGTTTCAGTCAATTTTCACATTGTTTTCTCTTATATATGCGATGGCAGTATAGATCTCACTGCAGGCCATGATTAGACCCCAGGGTTCTGTTTCAATTTTCTTCTTGGCCCTGCACTCTTGCCACTGTTATTCAACTGAGTTCCCAATTATCCTAAGTTTTCACACATGCACTGCTTTCAGTATGAAATCTTCCTCAAATACCCAGGTATCCCATTAATGACTGTGTTTTCTGCTGGGTGTCTGTGCTGTTGTTTAAGCTCAAGCACCTACCCTGAAGATTCCTAGTTATATGCTCAAAACTCAGCATGCTATATAACACATGCATTAGAGATTATTAAAAGATATTAAGTAAAAATCATCTGATTATGCATTAGTAGTATCTGCAGAGAATTTGATCAATTAATGTATTTGGAAACAGGACAGAAATCACACTGGCACTGGAAAAAAAGGCAGAAGCTCTAATCATGGGTTGTTTCTTTCTATTCTTCAGCAAGACATTTAATCTCATTAAGATATAATTCTATATTTCCTGTGAATTGAGAATATAGTATGCGCTTTAAAAAACAGAACTTAGAAGTGGAAAATCTTGGTATAAGGTTTTGTATGAAATGTTACTGAGGAAAAAATGGCATGTTACAGTATTCGTTACTTACACCTTTCTGACCAGAAGCAGCTTATATGGAGGGAAAGGATTTATTTCTGGTTACTGTTCTCAAGTTCACATTTCATGACCACTCTGGGAGTAGAGAGCAAACAGAGAGTGGGTGTCATAAAACAACCTGAAGACAGACTCCCAGTGACCCACTTCCTCCAGTGATGCTCCACCTCCTAAATGATCAACAACCTTCTGAAACAGCTAGAGGCCAAGGGTAGGAGTGGGGGGTCATTCTGCATTCAAACTAAGCAGTTATGGCCATTTTGTGTTGTCAACAACTCCTCTTAATAAAATAATCCTTTCCTAGTAGCTAGTGATTGAAAATTTATAAAGTATTCTCTAATGTTGGTAATATTTTGAGTTAAGGGGGATATATCCTTAGATAATTACTCTATAGAGCACATCTATAACTTTTATTATTGATCCATCTCAGCATTTCTTTGATTCAGTTTTTTTATTTATCTTGGAAAGGTAAAAGAAGCAAACATACAGTGTTACTTAGTTCTTAGTGAAAATGTTGGACAGCCTTGGCTCAAAGGTTGTCCAGAAATGATTAAAGGTGTTGCTGTTACTCAGAAAATACTATAAACCTTGAACCAAAAGGGCTGACCACTACAATGAAATATAAATATAAGTAATTTTTGGTAAAACAAGGTTCAGGTAATGTGGGATATTACCACTAGCTGTAAAATGTTAACGTGCTAGAATGTACAGAATGCATTTTTGTCTTGCTGAAAATTATACGTTGAAAAAAATCTTGGGCTCTATTCAATGGAGTCTGAGTAGCTGAGACTTATGTGAAGCAAAGCCCTTTCCTGACAGGAATCCCTTATGTATTTAAAGTGTACATCTTAGGGTAAAATAACTTAGTCCTTCCATTTGTGTTTGAATGTAGTTGATCATTGGGGTTTAAAATATTACTCATTTATTTTAACCTTTTTAAAAGTTATGTTGTCTTGTGACGTGATTTTATTTGAAGAAGCATTATTAATAACTCTGCATTGGAGACATTTTATAAAAATATAGTCCTTGTGACTCCTCTAGTCAAGTACATGATTGGGGCCCATAGAGCTGCTACACAT
Organism: Zapus hudsonius; assembly: GCA_004024765.1. NCBI lineage: Eukaryota > Metazoa > Chordata > Mammalia > Rodentia > Dipodidae > Zapus > Zapus hudsonius. The sequence continues at coordinate 16,449 of PVHP010022750.1, forward strand.
CACGAGTTTAACAGTATTCAAGTTGACTTCTTTTCCACCACACTGGGTCCTTCCCGGCTCTGGAGTTTATTTATATGCAGCCATTTAGGGGAGAAGCTTCTTTACCTTGCTGTGCATATCTCTGGTCAGTGAGTAGAGACTGGTGTGAGAAGTGCTGGCTCTGGGGTCTTTACAAGGAACTCCAGCCTCTCCTTCACAGTGACATTCTGATTCATAGATCTCACTCACATGGCCCTGTCTCCTGGATGGGCACCAGGACATTACTATGGATTAAACATACCCCACACAGTGTATGTGCTATAAACTTAATGCCAAGCCACCGGGTTGAAAGCATCAGTGTTGTAAGGGCCACAGAACACTCTCCTGAACTGATTCTTGTCATTACTAAAAAGGAGAGTTCTTTACAAAAGCATCTTTGGTCCTCTCTTCTACTCTCTTTCTTTCAATCTTTCTCTTTTCTCCTCCTCTTCTGTGCCTTCTCTTACCTCCAGCTGGTGTGATCCCTCCCTTTTCTTCTTTACTTTTGCTCTTCCTCGCTTTTGCCTCCCTCTCCCATGCTCCCTCTCCTGTCTCCATCTTTTGCGATCCCTGGCTGGAGCTCCCTCTCATGCACTCCTGTCAGGTTAGGACTCTTAAGAGGATCTTCAATCTGGTCTTTCAGAGCCTCCAGAAGAGTGAATTCCATGACCAAATATTGTTTATGAAATAGCTGGTCAGTGCTATATTGTTATAGGAGCAAAAACAGACTAATGTGGTCACAGAACCTATTTATATGAATATAAAAGAAGACAGCAGCTTGATGAACTAAAGAACCAGAGAAATGCTATCCTGGAATTAGAATTTACTTTGCAGCAAAGTTCTGCTTGATTTGACCATACCTTAAACTGGTCTAGAATTTCTCTGTGTGTGCTCTCACCACCCTGACTCTTCCCCAGCCATAATAAAGACCCTGGCCATCTAGAGGACAAAATGCCAACAGGGCAAAAGGGTTAATGGCTAAAGGTTGTAAAAGATTTAACTACAGGGAGGCCAAACATCTCCTCCCCCCTAAGATCAGACAGAGAGGCTAGTTTATACTAGGGAGAATACTGCCCTGAGAAAGAGACAGGGCAGAGACAGATGCACAGATAAGGGTTAAGCATGTCTTAAAAATTAGTTATACTTTAAAGAGGTTATCTACTTATTTTGGCTCACGTGGAATTTATAGCTAACTACACTATTTCACCTCTGTAAGTCCTACCTAATTGCACTCCTGTTTGATAAATTCCTTATTGGAAATGTTCTGAGGTTTTGGAGATAAAAGCCCCACTTTTTCCTTTGTTAGCTGCTGGTCTCCTGAGCCCTGCATTTGGGTGAGGCAGCCGCTGGCCACCTACTGTGTGCACAAATACAGCTTGCTTCAATTTGGCCTAAATTTGAGTCTGTGTTCTTTTCTTTGCGTTCCTGGGTTCAACAATGCCAAAATTTGTAAATCGCATGAGATTGTTTTTAAGAGATTTATTTGAAATATTTTGATGAAATCAGACCATATCTCTTTCTAATTTATGGGGCTTAAATGAAACATTTTAAATTAAAACATACATAGCTCTTCTTTTCTGGTTTAAAAATATACGTTTTCCATCCTACCTGTGTCTTTCAAATATCCATATTCTTAAGACTAGTATCAATCAGTATCTATTTAAGTTGAACAGATTTTTTTTCTTTACTCAGGGACAAAAGTCTAAAAATATGAACAGAAACTATCACTGATGTTTTTGGCTTTTAAATATTTAGCAGATTTTCCCTTTTTGAATTGAAATAATTACTGGTGAAAATGTGGTGCACAGGTTTTTAATGGAATATTTTAAACTGTGACTAAATTTGATCTTCAATCAGCTTACTTATTTTCAAGTTTTAGGTTACTGATGTATATATATATTACAACTGCTTGATATAAGTCTGTATAAATGAATATCTATGAACATATAAGGCTACCTCAGAACTCCCTCATAGATGTAATTTATTTATTTTAACTTTTCTCTCCTATTTTTCTATCTTAATTACTTCCTTGTATTAGTTTTTAAAATATGAATCTCATGTTACATATGTTTTATACACTTCTATACATTCTCTATTTTATGAAAAGTACATACTTACAAATTCCTAGTTCCTTCTAGCAGACTGAAAATAAATGAATGCATCAGAGTTGGTCCTTAAAATTCTCATAGCTTTGTATGTGCTGCTCTTACATCACTTTGCTAACGGATTCTCAATTCTAGCTAACAAATTCAGAGAATTCAGCAAATACTTTAAAAGTGAATTTGATCAGTAGGAGTAAATATTTGGACAGTGATATGGTATAAAATAGATTCTTCAAATGCCACCAAGTGATTCAGACAAGTGCCATCAATAGATCATATTCAAACGTGCTTCTATTATTTATCACCAAAATTTTATCATGGGTAATTGTTCATCCATGTAAAATTGAGTGAAATGATGTGAAAATATCCCGTTTACCCATTCACTCACTTTCTCTCAGTGTTATCAGTTTGCAGAACTCCCATACAAGGTGAAAATCTAGACACTGCTATGAATAAACCAAAAAAGAGAATATTCTCATTCCCACTAGGAGCTCCCACTATGTCCTTGATATGTGGTTCATCGTGATCTATTCACTTAAGTCAGGAAATAAGGCATCAGTGGTGATGTTCTAGAACTTTCCTTGCCAGACCAGCTTCTGGTGGATCTGAGTGTGTCTAGTCTCATGGTTGTGAAATTTTTGTTTCTGCTTCTCTTTCCCATTGCTGTTAACTACATAGTTATGTTATTTTTTTTTTTGCACTTATTAGTGGATGTGGAGTCCCTCTAGCTGCTGCATTGTGACATCATCTTGAGATATTTCAATACATTGGCTAATTTCAGTAAAAAGTAATATTCTTAACCTTTCTATTGACAGTGAATGTGGATGTTAGGGGAGTGGAATTAGTACTGTTTCTCCTTCTCTTCTTGCTGAATAATAGCTGCCCTCACTTTATGCCCCTATTTCCGGCTTAAATGTTGGCAATCCTGCTCTTTGCTTTACTTGATAATGTTGTCATTTCAAGAGTGTTGTGTCAGTGGAATCCTGCAGCTTGTAGCTCTTAAGGATTGAGTCTTTTCAGTGAGTGTACTTCTCTGGAGATTCATGCAGATTGTTATATGTATCAGTAATTCATTTGCATTTTAATCACCTGAATAGTATTTCATGGTATGGTTGAAATATACTATGTTAAATCATCCATTTATGAAAGGATGTCTGGGGTGCCACCAATTTGTGAATGTTATGAATATGTTAATATAAACATTTGTATGCTGATTGTTGCTTAAACATAACTCTCCATTTTCCTGGAAACTCAATAACAATCATCACACGATTATTTAAAGGGTATTATCATTTAGATGGAGGGTTATTGGAAGATCCATGGCCATTTCTTCATGTTTTCTTTATCCTTTGGGAATTTTATAATGACTGGTAAACCATGACTTGAATCTTTACATTTAAGAAAATATATTAAACTATGTTTGAGAGAACTGTTTCCTGGGGGGGGGGGGAATACACTTTCTTTGCTTAATACATCATTTGACCCACAAAGATATCTTGCTATGCATGCATTTATTACAAGAGCTTATTATAGTTTCATATGTCCTTAATTTTTCCCTATGTCCATAGAGTGAAAGGCTCAGAATGTCTTCAGAATGCTCAATATACTTTGACTGGAAGATGATCCTGAAAACAGAGATTCAGATAGGTGTGGTTTTTTAGCTTGCGCAACAAAAACCTATGTGCAATCCCTAAGAAAAAAGATCAAACACTAATTCAGAGATGATACTGCCAAATGTAGATCTTGTACAAGAAAGTATGCCTGGGCTGAAGAGATGGCTCTGAGGTTAAGGTGCTTGTCTGTAAAACCTAACAATGTGGGTTCAATTCCCCAGGGCCCATGTAAAACAGGGTGCACAAAGTGGCACATGCATCTGGTTTGTTTGAAGTGGCTAGTGACTATGGCTCTCTCTCTCACTCTCTCTCTCTCTCTTTCTCTCTCTTCTTTCTCTCTCCCTCTGCTTGAAAATAAAATAAAATAATCAAATAAAAAGAAAGCATCCTTAAGCCATACTTAAGGGGCTGGAAACAGGGATCAAATAAGTTCACCAATTTAAAGAGTTTAAAATACCTTATAATCAAAGACGGTTAGACTATGTTACACCCTGTTTTGAGATTTGTTAGAGAAAATGTTCTTTCCATTCCTTGTAATTTTCAAAATATTCTCTCTAATCTAATATCTCTCCATAGATTACAGTTCATTATTTTCTGTCTTAGAATGAATATACAACACTGTACAGTTTAGGGTTAGGGTTAATAGAAATTAATAGTATTTAATAAGTATATAGATTTTATCATGGGAATGGTTAATAAAGACATAAAATATTCACCTATTAAGTAAAGGAATGAAAAACAAAGTAAGATTGAAAACCCATCCTCACTGGCAATTTTTTAAAGTACTTTCATGAATACAGAAAGTGCAAGATCAGTAAAACTAGACATTCAAAATTTTGAGAAATCTTTCAACACATACCAAATGTCTTCAAATAAAGTCTTCTTCAAATGAAATAGTCCATAGATAATCCATAGATAGAAACATTTTCTAATATTATATAATATTGTACAAGGTTTTATGATCAAAGATGTTTTGTATCAATTATTTCTTAGATTGTTGGAGTGAAGTTTATATATATATATATATATATATATATATATATATATATATATATATATATATTGAATGTTTGAAAATGGTTAAAGTCCAGTATATTTAATGAGTTAATTTTTGCTCCTTGATAAATAACTTTACATAATATGAGAAATTAATCTTCACAGAGCATTAAATAGAACATACTGACCTTTTTCTACATGACTAGTTGAGACAGTTTATCTTTGACAGTAAAGGCCAGTTACAATTTTCATTTCTGTCTCTGTAACCCCCATCATTTAAATTCTCTACATTAAATGAAAATTTAAAAAAAATAATTATTTTGTCTTGAGTTCGTGTAAGATCTTATAAAAGTTGTTGATTGTCTCCCCCAGGCCTAGGCTGGGCCAGGAGAACCAGGCTGACTCCTAGGCTATCCATGGTCCCCTGCCCCAAGTTCTGATCCAGATGGCCCACGGAAGAGGATATCCAGCTGATTGGGGATGGGGAGGGGGGCATTAGGGAATTGGGGATAACAACTCATTGTTGGCCCACTAAGTAATGTAACTCATTATGGACAATAAAATAATTATTTAAAAAAGTTAAATTCAGTTAAAAAACTGAAAGTTGTACTTACAGTTACATTGGTATTTGTCATGTGTGGAAGATTGGAAGAGTGAGACAAATAAAGTAATTTGTAGCTCGATTTGAACTTGAATTAGAAGTCAGGTTTAAGAAGTTGAGATGATCCATAGAAAAAGAATTTCAAATGAATAATAACATCCCCTGTGATGCAGACTGGGTTTTCTGCTAAAACCCTGACGACCTGCTTTGAAGAAGTCCTGTTATGAAGGTTTCTTCTCCTCCATGCTGGGAATTCAGACCCCTGGAGGAGCTCCTAGCTATCTATGGGGAGAGCTGGAAGGTAACAGCATGGCCTAGCAATGAACAACTCAATCAAAGAGGAAAAAAAGACACAGGATTATTTTTTTTCTTCCCCTCAATACGTTTTACCTGGCAGGGAAGACATGCAGAACAAAGGGACATGCTGAGGAATAGATTGATTGCTGTATGGAAACCTCACTGAAAAGCGGTGGAAAATAAACTTTTCAGAATTTTCCTGTCAAATTTGTAAAATGAAGAGCATAGCTAAAGTGAAAACATTGATTTAGAAAATAATAACTAATTCATTCCTCACCAACTTTTTCTATAAAGCAGTAGATGGTGTGGCATTTTTCCAAAGAAGTAATTCCTGCCTATGTTGATTTTTGTTACACTTCTGTTACTATCTTAATTCAGTTAGTTTTCAATATATCCTTTAGGAAAATAGACCGTTTTATCATTTTTCTGACTTTTAATGTTTAGCTCATTTCACAGACATTTGTGAATATAATTTCACAGATGATTCATTGGGTCTTTGAAGAAAGAAGAGTTTAGGTATCTTTTTTCTCATAGGCAATCATTTGGTGTTGGCTGGCTGTTTGGTTGCTTTTCTCTGCTTGAATGTATGGAAGCAGCTTCTTTCATCATTGATGGAACATCCCCAGTGCATCTGTAAGCTTGAAATAAATCCCTTCCTCCCCTAAAGTGTGTCCGGTTTGGATGTTCCTCCCAGCAATGTGGAACTGATTACAACAGACATGAGGTGCGTATTTCAAATTTAGTTGCATAGATGAAAGAGGAACTCAATATATTCATCCTGAAACACAATTTCAGCAAGGTGTAAAATGAGAATATCTCACACATTTCGTATTTCCCAATAAAATCTTATTTGGTCTTTCAGATTTGAACATTAGATATGCATTTTTTGAGATATTTAAGAGATATCACTTAAAGTGTAATATGAAGACTCTTTTTTAAGTATTATGTTTCCTGAACTGCTGATTCTCATTTGACTACAAATGAGTGATCTAATCAAAGAAATAATATCTTGAAAAAATACTTTATATTAGACTAAATAATAGTTTTATATATCCTATATCAAAAATAACTTTCTAAACATAAAGCTTTAATAACCCAAAATATGTTGACATTGAAATTAGCAAGCATCTTTCCAGAATATTAAAGCACTCTCTGTTACATCATACCATTTCTGGTGGACATTTCTAATCATGATTTCAACTAAAATGTATTAACCATTGTAGAAAGATTAAGACAACTTAAAGTATTCGAGTAGTCTTTTAAAAATGGTCTCTGACTTGAGTTCTAATATGTTGTAATAGACTAAAATTATTTTATTAAATGTGTATCAACATTTTATGAGATATTTAGAATATCTTGTGTCATTCAGTTTCAGGGAAAAAATCTTAACTTTCTGTATCTTGTTTAATAGCCTAGCTATTTTAAAATGCCATTAGTAAGCATGAATATTTTATTTTATAGGTTGATGCATTTTGAAATATTAGATGACACATATGAATATCCAAGAATTATTAAACTGTATATTAAGAAGTTGGTTTCTAAAACAATTAGAAATTTATTACCAAAGCTTATAGTAGTCTGTATTGTTGAGGCTTGGTTCATGCTATGTCTTTAATACCGATGTGTTGAGAATAATTGAAGGGAAGGTGGTAAGAAACTGATAGCGCTCATGAGAATTTTAAACACTAATATTTGAGCTGTGACAAAAAACACAAGCATTGCAGCGGAGTAGTTTAAGCTGGGGCCTGAGACTTCTCAGCCAATATGACCTGAACAAATGTGAAATTGAGATTTCCCTCACACCTTGGACAGCCTCATTTGACATATTATAAATGGTAGGCCAGATGGTATTTGGAAAACAATTAACTTCGATTGCAAACCTGTCCTATGTAAGAAACACACACACACACACACACACACACACACACACACACACACACACACACACACACACAGCACAAGGCTATCGAGCTTCAACTCCATGGGAATAATAATAACATAGACAGCAAAAACCAACTGCTTCTTAAACATGTTCATCATATTAGTTAACATGAACATTTAATAATGTAATATTCTAAAATGTTTTCCATATGCTCCAGTATTTCAAATTAGAGTCTTGCCTTCAGAACATACAGGTTCTTTGACAGGTTTACATATGAACTTACTTCTTTCTTTTAATGGACTTTCATATTCCGTAATGATTAGTGGTCACATGAGTTTTGATAAAGTAATTTAGCTAAGAAAATGCATGCATATAGACAAATTATTGATTCAGTTATATCACAGAAATCATATAGCATTCTATTTTTCTGCATAAAAATATCTATTTCTCTGCATATTTGAGAGGACTCTTGAGCCAGTCTGTGAGCACCCATCTTGTGTCTTTAAATTAAACTGTGCCAGCTCAATATATAAAAAAAAACAATTATTTTTCTTTGATCCTGTGCTTATATCACACATAGTTATTACAACTAAAGCTAAAGCACAGATAGATATTTGTTTGGCATTGTTGTTTCTACTGCTGTTTTATTAAAATTAAACACTATCATATGTGTGTGGATGGACATTTTGTTGATACTGAGAAAAATCTCATATTAATGTTTCTCGTTCTCCTGCTGAGACTATTATCTAGCATAATCTAAGTGGGTGAGAGAGCTTCCTCTGCAAACAAGAGTGTCTACGAGATCTCAAGGTCAGCCTCCAGGACCCGTGTATCAAGCCAGCATGGGCAAGTACACTCAGAAGCCAACTCATACAGGGATGGCAGAGACCTGAGAAATCACTGGGGTATGGAGGTCAACCAGATTGACAAAATAAATGAATGAATGAATGACAGCTCTAATTTCACATGAGCCAAGAAAACAACATGGGAAAGAGGAGTACACTTCATGCACACATGTCCACACAGGGTGTGCACATCTGCACACTCACATACAAACATTATACATACACTCATTACCAAATGAATACACTACACAAACAGGCCAATATAAAAATGAAATAAAATATTAATTCATATGAAAATTTGACTTAAAATTGTGATAAAAATGAAAAAAAGATAGTGATGAGAGAGCAAAAATTAAATAATAATAAATTCATGACTTTCTTCACCAAGACAGAAGATTTGTTAAACCTACTGAATAAAAACCATTATGTGGAGAATTAGACCTCGGTTTCCAAAAATAAATTGTGGAACTTATAGAAAAGTATGGAGAAAAGATGGTATGATTTTTTCCTAGTGTTCAATATGCACAGCTAAGGACTTTTGAAAGAAGTGAGCTGACATGTTCTATTTACAAATTTAACTATGTTTTTTTTCAATTTCTTTCCTGTTTTTGTTTCCAAATCATTTTATCTTATAGTTACATGCGAACTATGACTCATTTGGTATCATTGGGTATACATCGCTTCTACTGTGATGATTACATGTGTAAAAGAACCCTAGGGTTTGTAGACTGACTCAGTATTTTGGTGATACTTAATGAGACTCTGCGCCCTCTGGTGTTTACTGTATGGAAATGCAGACAAACAGCTTTGAGGGGGTCAAACAGTTATATATTTAATTCATCTAATATCTAGATTTTTTCAGTTTAAATTAATATTCACAAAACATAAACTGAATGCGGAGTTGATCAAAATATAGCATGAGTGTTATGATCCTGAATTCTGGTTATGTAAGTTTGAAGAAATCAGGAATATCTATTAGGTCATCCAATCCAGTTTTAAAATCACTCTGAAATTACCTAACCCACATTCACATTAAAGTATCAGGTATTCTAAAATTTAAAAACGACGGTTTTTAAGTTAAGTGTATCCACAGATATTGATTTGTCTACAGTGGAAGTGTGGAACAGATTCTAATAACACCTAAGACTGTCTTTCATTGAAAAATCATCTCTACTGTAGGTCGAGAAATCATTGCTACCCAAAGCTTGAGGGACACAGAGGGAGAGCAGAGGCAGGTGACCTCACATAAACTCTTGATGACTTCACATGCCTGTAGCCATTAAGCACACTGCCTATCAATCCCTTAGAGCTGGGATGCAGTGGGGAAGAAGGATTTGTGTGATGGGAGGACCATTTCAATTTTCAGCCCCTAACCTTAACAGCGCAGGTGGATGAGGGCATTATGGTGAGACCTGTCACTCACTACTCACATGTGTGCAATGAACATACCTTGCTCTCAATGCCTCGCGTGTCCCTTTCCTCATGCAAAGTGCATCTTCATTGTGAATATTAGTAGTTTTCCCCAGGAATGAGCAATAGCTCAGGCAATATCTTTCTCAGCTTCTGGAATTCTGAGGCTCTGTAGTGATAAGAATAGTTCTTCCCTGTAGGGTGTGCTGGCTTGAAGAAAACACCCGCAGAGCCACAGTTGGATTTGACTAATCTTTCTACTTGGTCCCCAGAGAGTGAAATCTATGGGAGGTAGAGCCCTGCTGAAGGAGGTGTATTGCTGGAGTGGACCTTGGGGTGGAGGAGTCTAGTCCATTTTATGTTCGGTTCCTGCCTCTCTCTACTATTGATGTGGCGTGTGGTGATCTATGTGCTTAACTCTCCCATGATGAAGCTTCTGTGAAAAGTTGTAAGCCTGAAATACACCTGTTCTTCCCATAAGTTGTTTCTGCTCAGGTGTTTTATTCCCAGAAACAAGAGTAATTGCAATATAGAGTATCTACTCTTCCTTCTATCTTGGAAGTGATGGTATAGAATTATCCTACGTTTACTTTTGTTTTGGATTCCCATAAACTGAACTACCATATTAAGTTATAAGTGCATACACGTGTTTATATAAAAATATAATAATATAAAATGTAAAAATATACAATGCTGAGCAAGTTTTCTTAATGCAAATCACGAGTCTACCTGCTGGATCGGTGAAAATGGTATTATTTAACCTCTGGTTCCCTCATAGTCTCAAAGCTAATTTATGATATGATAAGTCATTGTCGTAAGAAATAGAATCGTTTCTGTGTGTACACTACTGGGTAACCTGAGTGTGTGGTATGTTTTCTAAAATCTATTCTAGAATATATGTCATTTCAACAAAGAAATTGTGGTAGATGTGTATTTCATTTGGGGTTTTAGCAGCCAGGATAGAATATGTTCCTTCAAATATTTTTCTAAGTCTCATTTTATTTAAAGACAGAATGAGAACAAACTTTCTTCACTTTTCAAAGGTGTCAGGTAGCCTTGGTGATGGTTCTTATGCTGGAGTTTTACTAACATTTACTTAGAGAAATAAGCTCTTATGGAACTTTCATATTTAAATATTTAAACATTAATACCAGAGGCAAATGTCCAAAGGGTGCTGCTTATCAATTCCTTCATTCTGTCTAAATGTGTTTCTTAGTCTGAAATCGTTCACATTGTAGGCGAACTTCTCTCAAAGTATTTGAATTGATAGAAATATTTAAATATTTAATTATAGTGATCACATTATATTGCTAGTACATGATGAAATGAATAAAATTATATAACAAAATTAAGTTTATGTATTTCCTACTTGGGAAACATACACTTTGTGTATCTTATTAAACACTATAAATTATTTGTTGTTCTTTTCATAAAAAACTTTTTATAGAATTAAATTATAAGACTACTTATTGTGCACAGCTAAATAAATGTTTGTGAAAAATATTTGATCTTAATAGATTTGTGATTTCTCACAATTGTAGTATCAGTTTCCAACACAGCAAACTACTGCTGAGATCCAACAGATGGAATAATATAAACATCACATTGCCTTTTATTAGAAAGAGTGGACACAGGAAAAAATATTGTTTATGACCTAAGTAATAATCTAAAGAGTTCACAATTTTGAGTAGGGTACATAGCATATATGTAAGCATCTATAAAAATTCCTATTTATATAATTTAAAATATTAAGTCCTGGGCTGGAGAGATGGCTCAGCGGGTAAGGCACTTGCCTCCAGTACCTAAGACCCCAGGTTCAATTCCCCAGGACCCACATAAGCCAGACCCACAA